>JABFEA020000091.1:1618656-1654217 GCA_019775915.2 Cyphomyrus plagiostoma
CCCGCGGCGCCGCCGGCCCGGCCGCCCCCGGCGTCCTTAAACATTAACATATATGAAATATTAGAATGCAAGTATAAGACATTGAATTTTACAGATCCACCCAGAGAAGATAGACTATGAAGAAGGCAACTTCTCTTCAGAATACTGTATCTTACCGTTTACTTACAACCGCAGACGGTGGATTGCTAATAATCTGTTTGAGATCAAACGTGAAAATAGCAATTGAAGATATTGTTGCACCTTATTCTCCGCAGAGCAACAGATGTTTCCCACCTGAAAATGAAAATAAGGTCAGCTGTTTTAGGTCTATGTGCACACGGCCTGTACAGACACCTCCCTGTGTTTCAGAGCCCCCCAAGACTTGATCATTGCATCTTAACAGAGACAAAAAGCAAATATTTTTTTACATACATCGGTGACACACTCCACGCAGCACACTATGCAAAACGGAAGATCGCCAGGAAGTGAGTTCTATCTTTTAACATAGAACTTACTAACGACGTAGCGTTAAGGCAGCTTCGAGAAACTCACCCCGGCCCCTTAAAGTACAGGACATACCGCCGCCCTACAAATGTCGACAAATTAACCTTTTAATGTCATCAATATCGATCATGAGAGTTTCATTCTCAAACCGCATCTGCAGATGCAAAATCCCAAGCACTACACAAACGCATCAGTGTCAAACAACTACAAACCACGCAAAACTAAAGAAAACAAGGTCTCTTGGACCCAGGAATGTTTCGTCTTTATCTCAGTTCAAGTGTTACCGTTCACAGATAATAAAACCTAGATGAAAAGATATACAGAAGCAAGTTGATGGCAACAGCGTCTTGAAATTTTCTTTATCAATAACAATCGGCATAAAGTGTTTTAGCTTGCGAGTAAATCACAGGGGAAAATTAATCATATTAAGCATCATACGTCGCAAAAGCAGCACTATAGTCTAACAACTCCATATGGAGTACATAATCATGGGATAGTGGGAGATTAGGAATACTATAACACAGTTCTACAGTTCGTATTAAGAAGATTAAGAAGTCAGAAATTCCCATTTAAAGATGGATATGCAAAACTACTGAATACTGCGTTTTTTGCAAGACACTTGAATCCCTAAAACGGGAATGTCCGTACCTGATAGTCTGTAAGCGAACAAACAGCAAAAATCAACATAAACACACATGTCTGAGATGCGACGCAACTTGAAGGTACGCGAATGTTCCTTACAGGAAATCCCACCTTCCACATTTCCGGCTATTGGTAAATCTCCAATTATAAAGCGCGATGCCCGTCAGCCAGCAGACTTTAAATGTCTGATTGGTCATCATGCCCACCTATCAGCAATCTTTCAATACAATAACCGCTCACCTCGTTAGACGCTGCTTCCCCGCTTCTCACGTCGTCCCCTTCGAAGAACCAGCAGTCTAAACAAGGTTTACTGTTGCGTTGCATACTGCTGGACAGAAGACCGCGAAATGCGGCAACTTCAAAAACATATTCACACGTCTAGTGCGTCCTAAATGTAAGCTCGTCGAATAAACAGACAGCTACCAAACAAATTATCCTAGTCGTTATTATTTAAAAGCTCACCTGTAAAATAAGACCACATCTGACCCACTTCCTCTATGTAATTACGCTTTTTCAGAAATGCTTCTATACACCTCGGTTCTTCTGACCCACTGCGCACGTACGCGCCAAAAAGAAAAAACGCGAAATTGCTGGTCACATTCGCGCGCCTGCTGAGGTACCGCCCCCCTCGTGATCTCACACTAATCCACGCCACTGAATTACTGCTGCCGCCATTAAATTAAACGTAACCACTCGGTATCAACCATGCCAAACAACATGAATGCATTTTATATAACACGTTGATGTCTTTATTAATTCAATGACTTTTATTGACAGACTCAGGTCCATAGATGTATTAATGAAAACGCTACTGTACTGTTCTGTATATTTACAAGTGTATTAACATTATGCATATGTTCCTTAACGTCAGTACCACACAACATGAAAGACCCGTAACTACAAATGCTTAGTACTAAATAGCAGAGAACGTCCATCCATTTAATGAGACAGGTGTTTGACTTCATTATTTTACAAATGTAATTCAATTGGTGTAGAAGTAGAAGGAAGTCGGACTCGAGCGAAATTTTGTCCAATCATCTTGCAGGAGTCGTCGCTCGCAATCACGTGTCGAAAAGTTGCCCGATAGAGGGGGCTAAAGCGCAGACCCCCTTTTCATTAATGAGGCATTGTAGGCTTCGTGATCTGCTTCTGCGAATCTGACCGTGTTTTTCTGCTTGTGCGACGTAGTAGCGAAACAATTTGCAGCATGTCTAAGGAGGTACGTCTTAATATGGGTAGCACTGTTGGTTTTTAAATATTATTCCCATAGATTTTAAGGTTTTATAAGATTATTTGTACATATTTCTGCGTTACGCAATTGGCCTCTTTGCATAGCCAGCAGTGTTTCAGTATTATATGTCTATATTTATGTTTAACTAATGATTATGAGATTTGTGGTATATATGAACATGTTGAAGCTCTGGGTTACCGCTTACTTGATATTGCATAGTTTGCACATTATTGACCGACGTATTAGTTTCGGTCCGCCATTTTGCAACGGATTCCGCTGTCCGCGTGGCCGTAAGGGGTATTTATCGTATTCGCTAATATAATTTTAATAATTCCTGTTTTTGGGCAAACCAGAAAACTTTTCACATATCAACGTCTTCTGTCAGTCAAGGTTTTTTTTTTTAAAGAATAGCCGGGACAGAATGTCTGTCTTCTTCCCGGGGATCGCGCAAACATGGCGGCGTTCGTTTTAATACCTTTTTTTTTAATCCCCGTCACACACACACGCACACTTTAGAGGTTCGGTTCCAGGCCTGAGAGTATAGCCGATATTTAGAATTGCACCTGCTGATGTTAATTTGTAATCCGTAAATTCTCCAAACGGATTCCGGGTGCTGGACCTTCAGTAGCATGAAGGATATTAAAGAACGCCCCATATGTACTCCATGTTATGTTCGTGTAAGTCCCAATGATTTATAACTACATGCTTCGGCAGTGTTGCTGATTTGCCTCGTCCATGCACAGGCCCCGCGAGAACCGGAGCAGCTTCGCAAGCTCTTCATAGGGGGGCTTAGCTTTGAAACCACTGATGAGAGCCTAAGAGCTCACTTTGAGCAATGGGGAGCCCTTACGGACTGCGTGGTGAGTCTCCCTTTTTTTTGCTCGCTAATTGTGCAATTGTGTATATTGTCCAGCTGGTTAAATGCATTTTCCTCCCGTTTTGCAGGTCATGAGGGATCCCAATACAAAGCGTTCGAGAGGATTCGGGTTTGTCACATATTCTTCAGTGGAGGAGGTCGATGCAGCCATGTCTGCCCGACCTCACAAGGTGGATGGCAGGGTGGTAGAGCCAAAAAGGGCGGTGTCCCGAGAGGTGGGGCACCTATACTTTTTATGAAGTCTCAATTTCATTTTTACCTAGGAGATGTGCAGTGTTGATGGATGCGTCTGTGCATTTCCTCAGGACTCCTGTAGACCTGGTGCTCATATGACTGTGAAGAAGATCTTTGTTGGTGGCATCAAGGAAGACACAGAGGAGCACCACCTCCGGGATTACTTCAAGCAGTTTGGCAAGATCGAAGTGATCGAGATCATGACTGACAGAGCCAGCGGAAAGAAGAGGGGCTTTGCCTTTGTGACATTTGATGACCATGATTCGGTTGACAGGATCGTCAGTGAGTTTTCATCGAATTTGTATTTTGTCTAAAAATGCTTTTTCTTGCTTGCTTGTAGTCCCAATTTGAAACCTTATGATTTAATATTTATATCATAGTCATTGTTAACAGTATTTTTTAAAATCTACAGTTCAGAAATACCACACAGTGAACGGCCATAACTGTGAAGTAAGAAAAGCTCTATCAAAACAAGAAATGATGACCGCAGGGATGAATATGAGAGGTAACCCGGTCTATGAACTATTGTGGTGGCTTTTTCTGATGGCTGCGAGTTTAGGCCCCTAAAGTGGTGTGTGTGTGTTTTCAGGACGGGGAGGCGGAGGTGGCGGAGCTGGAAACTTCAGCCGCGGTGGTGGCTATGGAGGTATCTAACACTCCAGAGCCCAACTTCCATGTGTGTGTGGCTGATGGGGTGCAAATCTGATTCCTCTTTGACATCTTAGGTGGCTTTGGAGGAGGAAGAGGCAGTGGGAGTAACTATGATGGAGACGATTACAATGGTTTTGGGGGTGATGGTGAGAAAAGGCACCTTTTGTATTTATATCTAATACTGTGTGAAAGTGCATAAGTGTCTCCTAGTTTGTGGCTGTTGCAGCGACAGGTTTAATGTCTGGTGGCACTTTGAAATTCCCACAGCTTTGTCGATTTATCAGTGTTTCTCAAAGCAGTCCTCAGGGACCCCCTCAGTCAGTACAGGTTTTCGCTTCCTCCCAGGGGACTGGGAGAAGACGCTCCGGGGTTCCTCGGGGACTGGTTTGAGAAATGCTGATTTATCAGACTGGGGAGTTACGAGTGTCATCTGTAGAAGCTCAAAACAAGCCGCAGTGTATGTATCTACCAGATTTATGAAAGGTTAATATGCTTTCATCCCATTGCTCATCAATTTCAATTCTGTTATTTGTTCTCAACTGGATAAAATGTAGAGTGGCTTTCGGTGAGAGTCGGGCTGCCAGACACGGTATCTTGTCTCCTCAGATGGATACAGTAGCGGCCCTGGCTATGGAGGGAGCCGTGGGTATGGTGGAGGCCAAGGATATGGGAACCAAGGAGGGTATGGAGGAAATGGAGGGTATGAGAACTACAACCATGGTGGAGGAGGAGGTGGAAACTTTGGCAGTGGTGAGTTTTGTCTTGTGGGCCTGGTTAACTTGGGACCCAGTAGCGAAGTGTCCTAGTAACTTGTTCTTGTAGAGGGGTTTCAGGTTCCTTTCTTTTGCAGGGAACTTCGGAGGGGGCAGCTATAATGACTTTGGCAATTACAACAGCCAGTCCTCTTCGAATTATGGCCCGATGAAAGGAGGCGGTGGCTTTGGTGGCAGGAACAGTAGCGGCCCGTACGGTGGTGAGAGCCCCGCCCTGTCTGTTTAACCCGCAAGCTACGGATCCGCATCTTTGCACGAACCATTCTGGACATCTGCACCACGTTTGTTTTGCAGGGGGTTATGGGGGCGGCTCTGGTGGCTACGGCGGGGGATCTGGAGGCCGCCGGTTCTAATTGAGAGGTAAGCACAGCGTTGCTCTGATTGGCTGGTCACTTGTAGCTTTAGTTCCTTACTGTAACTTGATTTGGCAACAATTCAGAGTATCTGTAGATCCCATAAGGCCATTGAGATTAGCTTAAAGGAATATTAAGCGCTTTGTATTTTGTTCTACATTTAGTCTTTTATTTGCGTAAACATTTGAATTGAGGGACCCAGCAGCAAACCTTCATGTTTGTTGTTCCAAACTCTTGGAGTTGGAATCCCGAATTGGAATTGATTTTAAATTTAAATATTGGTTTTTTTGGATCTTGCTTCCCAAAGCGAAAGACAATAGTCTGAAAATCTGAAGGCTTGCTTCTGATTTCTGTGGCCCTGTTAAGCAGCTTTTCTTAAAGGAGGACAGTGCCCAGTTTAACGATGTTGTTCCATATTGTCCAACAGGAATCAGTACTTAGGAGAGGAGAGCCAGAGAAGTGACAGGGAAGCTGCAGGTTTACTCCCTATTTCTGCTCAGCCAAGCGCAGTTGTGGCAGGTTTCAGCTGCGACATGAAGAGAAGTGCTCATAAAATAGAGAAGAAAAAAATCATGTCAGAGGCGGGGGGGGACTTATGTAGTTGCTTTTTGTGTGAAGTGTAAAACATTCCAGGGGTTTTATGTAGCTTTTTTTTTGTAATGCCCATCTGGTGTTTTTAATGTAACAGACAAATCAAGTTGAAATAAACCATCTTTCAGTTTTTTTTAAATGTGCGTTTAATTTAACGTAGGTGGGAGATTTTAATATGGTGTCCTTAAAGGGAATGCCTCGGGTGCCTTTGAATTGCTGTTCATTCGCTTAATCTGGTCGCCTGTGAATCTGGCATCCTGTTCTGTAACATGCCACGGCCCTTCTGCAGTGACTGGGTTGCGATGATGGTCATTATTTTGTTATGAAGACTTTTCTACTTGTGTGGTATACTGTAAATCCTCCCTTTTAGAATCGCACCTCAGGAGTGCATGGAGTATGACTGTGGTTCCAACGGCCTTGGTTTTTCTTTTTGTGCAAAGTACAGCATGCAAGATAAAGGGTTCGAATTGAGTCTAGATCTTTAAGCATTGTTCAGGTTCCTCCAACACTATATATCATTGCCATGGTCTTGGAAGCCTCGTCTCTCCATCAAAGACCTTTCAATGTTCAAAGTGGGACAGGAAAGCCATCCCTAGGCCTGTAGCTACTGTCACCTTGGGCGCCGGTGGCTAGCTTACATGCAGAGCTTGAGGCTAGCCGTGGAAGCCAGCTGAGGGAAAGAAGTAGCAAGATCTTCGCAAGAAGCCAGTGACGCAGGGGACAGTCTGAGTACAGAAGGTTGCTCTTTTAAGAATAGACAGCATCAGCTACGAGGGGTATTTTATACCATACTAGTAGGTAAGAACAGATTTTTCCACTTTACTATTTGTATGTTTGCCGAAATACTGAACTGCAGATCAGAGTTTGTTTCACACAGTGTGCTCATTTGAAGTGGTGAAATTGAGTCTTGTGTTTTTCCTTTTTTAAGGGGTAATGTTTTCTGGGTAAGTATGGGATACAGCTCTATTTGAGCAGTCATTTGGTCTCCCTGTTTGATACAAACCCTGACTGCTTGAATCAACACTTAATGTTTAAATTGTCTGGATTTTGGTTCTGAAATATCGGCCAATTTGGTAAAATCCTGTCCGCTCGTAGCAGTAATGCATGCATTGTTTGGTAGGACATGCTTGTGAAGCCAGGGTTTAATGCTAAAACATCGAAGCAGCAATATTTATGTTGTCATCAAATTTGTAAAGTTTCTAATATTTCTTTTGTTCTTATTTTCAGCCATGTGAATAATGTTGGCACGAAGGATGATGGATGTCTGCTCTTGTGCTTCCTGCACTTTACTCAAGGGGAAAGATGAAAGGTTTTAATTTTTATTTTTTTCTGCTGAAAAACAAATTTGTGGGCACCCACTGCCCCTTGTTTTGATTGTAGTCATGCGGCACTGAACAGTGGGAAAGTGTTCTAAGAATATCATTAGACAACTTTCGCTCTGTGTGTGAGCATTTTAGTATATTTACACAAACCTAGGCTCTATGGTATTGCCTAAATCAGTATTTCCCAATCCAGTCCTTGGGGACCCACACACCAGTCCACATTTTTGCTTGGGAGCTGGGAAGGAGCACAAATATGTGGACTGTGATAAGGTGCACCAACATGGACCGACTGTAGGTCCCCGAGGCCTGGACTGGGAAATGCTGACCTGGGGATTTTTCAGCTGTAGTACAAACTCACATTACCACAGTCATATATGCGGTCCGCTGTTGACAAACATTGGTTTGGTATGCAGTGTATGACTAGTTGGTTCCTGCCTTAGAAATGTTCAAAAGGCTTTTTAATTTATGCTTGTAAATTAACACATTCTTTCTCTTCTAGGACGTGAGTGTATGGGAGCACCATTTGAAGCTGTAGCTGCTGGGCAGCCTTTTTATATAATAAAACTTCTTTTATAATAGCTTTTTTGTATCGCCTTTTTTTTTTTTTTTTTAATGTGGTGATTTTATATGCAGTGCAATATCCCAGTGGTTCACTTAAAATCCCGGGGGGATGTTTCACAAAGCAGGATTTCTCAGTTTGGCTGGATTAATTTAAGGTAGGAGTCATGATTGTCCAATAGGAATGCTCCTTACCTGAACTCTTGGACAGTCATAACTTCTAGCTGAAGTTAACTTGGCTAACTTGGAATTCATGCTTTGTGGTCAACACTTGGGTGTGTCTGTTCCTCATTGGACTAACTGAAGTACAGTTTTATTTGGCCACATGGTTGAAGTTGCTCCTGTTGTGTTAAATGTCAGAGCTTTGCATTGTCTTCCTGGCAGTAATACATGTGCTCTAATACATGTGTGTTCACATCTACATGAAAAAGTAGTTAAACAGATCAGGAAGGACTGAAATACACATCCCTTTGGAGGAAAGCGGTACTGTAAATATAGTGCACTTACATCACCATGTCCCACTTAGTCACACTGTCAGTAAAACTTTGAGTCAAATGTCTGAATATATGGGATGCTTAGTCTTATCCTTGCATAATTTTTTAATACCTAATGGACACGTTTTTTCCTAGTGTTGGCCTGTACCAGGAAATCTCATGGTTTACTACTATAGCTATTTAAAAAAAAAAAAAAAAAAAAAAAGTCCAGCTGATGGATCTCAGTGACAGGCAGTAGGAGTAAAATCATATCTAAATATTCCCCAGGGTGAACAAAGCAGGTGTGGACAGACTCCACCTACGCCCAACTCTGCTCAGAGATCACTAGTGTTTATGAATCAGACTGAAGGCTGTTGGTGTTTAATACTGACACCTTTGCTGCTGGAATAACAGATTGCAACAATTTTCACTGCTATATTACAGGACGTTAAGATTTTAAAACAGCCAGTTAATGCGCATATATATATAATATAAAAAGAAATGGGTGCTAAAAATGTTATGACATTTTATTCTTCTATGGTGCCAAACCATTTTACATTTAAAAGAATGCAGTAATATCTGTATGAAAGGCTGAGCAAATGTCAGGTGACCATAGCACTATCTTGTGTTGTTTTGATTTGTTCTGCATCTTCAGGTATCCTATAATTGGAGAACGTAAGGCTCAAACTGAAGTTTGTAATCAGCAAGTGTATCTGGGAGATGTCCATATATATCCCCTAACGTCACACTGAGGAAACAAGGGTCTACCTGGGATAAGGCCTTATTGCTGAGGAAATTGTTCTAGGCGTCAAAACTGATTTCTATTTGATCACTCAAAATATGTTTGTGTTATTTTGCCAGTAACTTTATTGCCTGTTAAGAAGTAAATGCAATCGTCGCTACAGGAGAGCCACCCCAACACTTCATCCTGAGTACAGTCTACATATGATTTTGTAAAGTTACTAAGGACAGGGAAAAGGTAAATCTGACAATTGACCGTGTATTTTTTTAACCACTTAAAAACGTGCATTTTCATCTTTTTATAAAGCGCTATTGGAGTATGTTGTCCTTTTTTCAACAGACTACATAACGGCATGTTAGACCAGGGGCTATACTGTATGATTTGACCCTATGGGGGGCTCGGCCCCCCGCCAAACAGGACCTCACGGTTTATGATAGATTAACGTTTATGGTGAACCGCCTGATTTCACCACCTGCTTTGCCCTCCATCAAATATCCAGCACGGACTTTCATGTGCACTTAATTAATCGTGACTTTATCTACTCTGGGTCAGAAAGTTGGGCAGTGTGTCTTTATTAAAAAAAAATAGTTTTTTTTTTTTTTTACCTTAAACAGGATTCCTAACAGATACAGTTAAATATGTCGAATGTTAAGACGATGGACAACTGTCAAATAAAAACTAAAATACGCCAGTAATTTTTCTTCCTTTTTGGTAAATCTGAGAAAGTCTTGCATCTTACCTTCACCAACCATTGGTTTTAAAAGAGAATTTACAAATAATAGGAGGGCCAGAGGCAGCCGGAAACGGAAAAGCGGCAGCTCTGATTGGTTCTCCCGTAGCCATTCAGCAGGAGAAATGTTTTGACGAACGTGTACTGACAGCCAATGGGAGCTGCTTTTCTTACTACATCCACGTCGACTGGAAAGAAGAAATGGACGCGATTATTCTGGTACTATAATACAGATATCATGTGTTGCGGGGTTGATGGGGGATCCTGTGGTGTGTATATATGTACGGTCGTCATGGTTTTCGTGGTACATGGTGCAGAAGTAAGCTCGTCTGCGAAATGTGGGCCAGAATGAAGCGTAAAGGCCTTCCTAAACTTGCCGGTCCCGGTATTATACAGAAGGTGTAGCCGGGAATGGGCGATGGACAGGCGACTACGGGTGAAAGTGGTAGTTTACACGAGATTTTGTGTTCTTGTGTCTCATGTGAAAGGAAATACAGAGACAGGCGACTGAATACTTGATAATTAAATCGTTTTGTTCGTTTCACAAAGTTTTTGTACCACCATGTTCCCCAATTGGTATTTATTGAAATATAATTGGGAAATATTGCGACGTCATTGTCTCCCGCAGTATGGTCACGGATGTTCATTTGTGAGAAAAACAGGCTGCTTTTACTCTTTAATGTACTCTTCATGAGCCCAGGGGAGATGTGTATGTAAGGCAGTGTCTTGGACATCACGTGATACTTATCCATCTTTTTTGGTGTCCATCCTTTTAATGTCCTGCCACTTGTATGTTTCGGTCAGCTGAGATGAATTTGAGTTGCTGGTCCCTCTTTGCGCTTCTCAGCAGAGGCATCCCAGGCAGAGTGACCCGCTGAGGCAGCCTCTGAGGTGAAGTTCTGTTATACACGGGCTGTGGCTCCCGGGAGGTCAGTGCATCACAGAACTTTGTCTTGGGAGCTTGGCTGCGGCAAAGTCCTCGGGGTCACGGCCAGGGCTTGCAGCGGCCCCCTGTGGTACAGCATAGAGCCCCGGTATAGGCGTTGGGGGACTGTGTCCGTTGACTGCGTTTTGTTTTGTCTGACAGGAGCCCTCTTTGTACACGGTGAAGGCTGTCCTCATACTGGACAATGATGGGGAGAGACTCTATGCAAAGGTAATACCGTTTCAGTGAAGCACCATGTTGAACGCAGGGGAATAAGATCGGTTACAGTGAGCACAGAAATCAACACAGATCATATGGTTTCTCTAAATTGCACGTGATCATGCTTCCTGGGAAGGGCTCCAGGCCTCCTTGTGACTTTATCCATGGCAGATGGGTGGATGAATTGTAAATGTATGCATAGGATGGCAAATGTTTGCATGGGTGGGCACTTTAAACTTGTTCAGTTTGTTCATGCTCTGCTATAACCCCAGAACCCCCATTACTTATCAGTATTTTTCCGGCAGTATTATGATGAGACGTACCCCACGGTGAAAGAACAGAAAGCTTTTGAGAAGAACATTTTCAACAAGACCCACCGCACAGACAGTGAGACTTTTTTTTTTTTTTCTTTAAAGTAGCACAGAAATGCATTGTCAGGCATTAATCCTTAATAAATTCTCCGTCTCTTTTCCCACCTTTATAGGTGAGATTGCTCTGCTTGAAGGACTAACAGTGGTTTACAAGAGCAATATTGATCTATACTTTTATGTAATTGGGAGCTCGCATGAGAATGAGGTAATTCAGTGTGTAAATACCTTTATAATCATCCTATTTATTTCCCCCAGTAAAATTTTTTAATGATCTGTCCATTTCCCCTTCTAGTTGATGCTGATGTCTGTTCTGAACTGCCTGTTTGACTCTCTCAGTCAAATGTTGCGGTAAGATATCACCCTGTATATGTTAAACATATTTTTGCATTGTTTCATTAAGTAAGCATGTGTGTTTCGCCTGTCAATATTCAGGAAAAACGTAGAGAAGAGAGCTCTTCTGGAGAATATGGAAGGACTTTTCCTTGCTGTCGATGAGATTGTGGATGGAGGGTAAGTGCTTCTCGATATGCCACTGGCATCACAGACACCAGCTTTCCTGATGTGGCTGAAGAGCTGCCCCGCCCCCCCTAACTAATAAGGCCACCCCCATAACTAAACTGCCTGAGATGTTTAAATTTTCAGTTTTGTAGTAGCACAGAAACATTTTCGGACAAGCTGAAAGTTAACATGATATTCTGTGACCCCCCCCCCCAGAGTAATCCTGGAGAGTGACCCCCTACAGGTGGTACATCGCGTAGCCCTGAGGGTAAGCTGTCTTCTGCCTTGTGTCCACCAACATGCAGCCAGTGCTGGGTCTTGCTTGGTGCTGTATGAGAACAGAATGGAAATGTTGCGAAAGTGACAGTGCAGTAAAGGTTCATATGAATTCTATTATTTTGGAATTATTTTGAACCGTTTTGGATTTTAAGTTTTTCTAACCTGCTGAACCAAAAAAATGAGCATTTAAGTCTCATAGTTTTCAGAGTATGACTCACTGCACTCTCTCCTGACTATATCCACTTTTGTCTCCATAAAGACTGTATTTCTCCTCTGTTTGTTTGTGTGTGTGTGAGTGAGTGAATGATTTTATTCTCTCTCGCTGCTGTACCACTGTCCTCTTAAGGATCTCACAATAAGATCCTACTAATAATTAAACTTTGCTGTCTGCTTCATGATCGGTTCATCACTTGAGCACCACAATATTATATTTATTTCACTGGTGACGTGTTGCTAATTTATTGTTAATTCTGGCAATTGGATTGATCTTTCTCCACAAAATTTTAAAAAATTGTGACATTATTCTGCTAAAAAGCTGGCAAGTTGTTTCACTGCTGGCACTGGCGAGATTAGACAAAACTATATTTATTGTGGATTGAACTTTCCGGGTATGTGGATGGTTTGGACGTGACAGCTCGTCCCACATTAGCTGACGTTACATTTTCAAAGTCTGAGACCAGCCTTTCTGTAGTGCCATACTGGAGCCATTATTTCTGGCCCAGTCCTTTTTTTTTGCAGTGGAAACGTCTCCAACACCGTGTTGGTGGAAACGCGTCATTTATTATTATTTTTTTAATACTGGCACTGTCTCCAGTGTGCCCATGAGGGAAGGACTTGGAATTACAACTTGTTTTTTTTCCCACTAGGGCGATGATGTTCCTTTGACTGAACAGACGGTCACCCAGGTGAGTACACAGCTTCTGCTGTGGCTCCTTTCCCTCCACCCCAAATCATGAACTGCGGGGGTTGTCACTGATGTTACTTTTGCCTTGTTGTTTGGCAGCTATTTTACACATCGTACTTGACAATACAGTCCAATACTTCATATTGAATACTAAGTGTTAAATACTTAAATTAATATTTTTGTTTTTGTCCTGCCCTTTTGATTATTCATCATTTAGAACTTGTTGATATGTAACAGTATTCTGCTAACAATTTTTCATTAGTTTTTCTAATGAGTAGCACTTATTTTTCACTAATGAGTAGTTTTCACTAATGAGTAGTTTTCACTAATGAGTAGCCCTGGATTTTGTCAATAGATTCAGCATCATGTGGCATTAACATAACATTGAAAGAAAGACGAGAGTCATTCTGAACATTGTTTTCAGTGACCTGTATGCTTGTTTTGTGAGCTTAAAAAATAGGCGATTGTGAACTTAAATTGTTATTGTAACTCTAAATTGTAATGCTTTCCGTATTGGAGCTCTGAAATCTATTGATATGATGTCATAACTGACCAGGAAATGGCATTGCTTAATGTTCTGCTTTAGGTTGATGTTACTTAAATAGAGTTTTGTGGCTACTGAACCATTTTCGTATGACAAATGTTTTAGCCTTAATCCTGTCTTGTGTCTGTCATGTAGAACCCTCCATGAAAGAACATATAAAAAGAATGTTCAGTTCTTTGCTTCTTAATGAGTGTATAATTGTATTCTGTGGTGTTTCAGGTTGCTAATATGTCTGAATGATCTATAGTATCCAGAATTTCAATGTCCTGTAGTTTACTCTTATGCCCTATGTTTCTGGCATAGGTTTCAAGCCCACCCCCAACCCTGACCAGGACGAGCAGATAGAGAATAGATGGGTCTTTCGATTTATTGATCTGTGGCCTGCACTAAAAAGCGGGGTTACTGGCTTATCAGGGTAACTAGTCGGACTTAAGGTACCACAGTTTAAATGGACTTCATATTAATTCCCTTACATTTTGCCCAGATTACCTTAAATCCGACAAGTTACCCCAATAAGCCAGTAACCCCGCTTCGTAGTGCAGGACACTAGTTGATCAAGTTTTAGGAACTGATATCTCTGGCTCCTGTGTTAGTTTACTGGCCGCTAGGCAGATGGAGCTGCAGCTGTCTTCTGGCACTGCAGGGTTAAATGCCACATAAGCACAGAGGAGGCTTATAGCAGATTTGCAATGTTTTAATAATAAATTTCCCACTATTGTATGTGGAGCGTGAACGCTAATGGTGCAGCAGTGCGGGGTAGCCACGTGCAGTTTGCACCATCCCTGAGTTGCCCCAATTGATCAATGATGGTTTAATTTACAAGGCATTTAACGTGCTGTAGATATAACTTCTTTATAGCTAGTTAACTTTCACCCTTCATTCTGCGCCATGCTGTCTAAGGGTGCTTTTGCATCGCACCAGGTACTGTACTTTTGGTACTTTGAAGTACTAAAATTACAGTACTTCAAGTTGTTGGTTTTTCACTGCCATAAAAACTGGTACCGGCACCAAGTGACATCATAACTCAAGTTGGGGTATTTTGTACAAAATTTGAAAAATTACTGTAGTATCTTTTAGAGCTGGACGATATGCAATGTTAATACCAACACTGCATGTTAAACACATACAGTTCTTACATCGTCAGCTATATTAAAATCAGGCTTTGTCTTACTCTCATAGCGTGGAGGGTTAAAATTTCGGTAAAATATTTTTACTCTGTTCTGTCATAGAAAAAAAAACTTAGCAAGCTTTGTAATTTAAATTTTATTAGCTTTATAGATGATCTAATGTATGTTTACAAATCAGTTTCAAGTTTATCTCTGCTTTTGCATGAGTCATGAGCATTGTATGCATTCTTCAAGACAATCATAATAATTTTCATCCTTTTAAAATCACTCTTAGACAGGTTTCTGAGAAATTTATGAATTCCTTTTTTTCTCTCAAATACCCCAATATTTTATTGCAGCAAAATGACCACTATAGTTACAACAAGAACACATCACTAGGATCCTAGTATATTTCATAGTCTATTATATTAAACAAAATACGTTTTAAGTTTTTTATGCAATCGTGATCATTTTGGTGTATCTGTTTCTTACCGGATCACTTTTTTTTTTTTTTTTTTTACTTTATCGTTTTCTGAGTCCGTAACTGTTTTCAAGCCATCGTTTGTATTGTGTTTCAGCAGCAGGCTATTTGCATAACTAATCAACAAAAAAAGCATTTTAATTCCCACCTCAAAGTACCAAAGAATTATCCCAGCTGGTTTAGCACTTTTGCTCCTGGTACTAAAAAGTCAATGAAAAAATGAAAGTACCAAAAGTTTGGTACTTGGTGTGTTGGAAAAGCACCCTAATTCACTTTTGAGTTGGAAAAATGAGATGAGTTACTTTTCCATCAGTGGTAATCTGTCCTGAATTGTGATTAGGTTTCCTCAAAAGGTATAACTGCCACTTTTCCTCTATTTCATAACCTCCAGAACTGAACTCACTATTTGGTTATCTAAACACCTTCTTTGTTTGATTGGCCTTAAATATTCTCTGAAAAAAATTATTTGTAGCTGACTATTTATGATTTAAATGAAAGAGTATCGCTGCTGACGTCTGAGATACTTGATCTCTAAGTGTGCTGGTTCTGTGTTTGTTCCATACTTTTCAAATCATTTAAATAATTTCCTCTCTGTCTCTCCAGGTGCTTCAGTCGGCAAAGGAGCAGATCAAGTGGTCCCTTTTGCGATAGGGCAGCGCCAGGAAATCATAGGAAAATGGGGAAAGCGGAGGCCTTGTCCCCTGAGACCTCTCTCAATTCCATTTCTACTTTTTCTGTCTGCATTGTACCTCCAATAACTGCACTGAATCATCTGATTGTTCCACCAGTCAGAATTATAAAGGGACCCTGTTTTTTTTTTTTTTTTTTCTTCCCACCTCCTTGTATTTACACAACTCAATGCTGGAGTCATTCTTCATATGTTCTTTTTAGTACCAACATAAACAGAACATTTAATTGAAACTTACATGTGAGCTGCCCGGCTTTTCCACTGACAAGTAAATACAGTCCCGATTTAAAAACCCCTTTTTGGGTTATTGTCTTTTGGCAGATTTTTTTCCTGAAGAAGGAAAATATATAATCCTCCCTGGCAACTTGCAGGAGGTGTGCTTTTATGGTCCATTCTTAAGAGTGAATACTGGCTTTCAGATAGTCCTCTGCATGTCTGTATACTCGCCTCAGTCTTTGCGTTATGTCAGTGATGCAAACTGTTAATGGCTTTCTTTGCTGCGCAACAGCTACCTGCTGCCCACTGACATTATTGGGTATGTGAGAACGTTTTCTGATGGATGTGCATTAAGAAGGCAGTGGCATTTAAATTCTCTGGCTACATTCAGAAATACTAGCTTTTTGATAGCATCTTTGTTTTGTTGACGTTCTTGAACATTTGCTGGGACATTTTTAAACTGATATTTGACTATAATTGACAATGTCATCACCTCAGCTAACACATTGCATCTGAAATCTGTAGGGTGTCCGGGCTTGAGTTTGGGCCCATGATCTGCATTGTTAATTGTGAGATTTATATTATTTTAATACCAGTGTAATGCAGGTCTGTTGGTGGTTACTGGAACTACACTGGACCAGCATAAAGTGTTTAGATGTGGCCCCACAATTCATTGAACGTACAGGGTCTTTCTGTCCGAAGTTGAATTATTTGTGTGATTTAATTAAATGCTCTTTGCAATGCTCTTAATAAATGCACTGAGAAGAAAATTACCTGTTTAATTTGAATTGCCGACTGGGGATAACTTAGGGATGAAATAAAACATTTGTTCTCTGTTTCTTCTTGGTTTTCATTCCCACGTTTTAAATTATCTATCGAAGTAAATGTAGTTGACTATAGTTCATATGCCTGTTTTTGTATTACTTTTTTCGTTCGTATCTGTGTTTTGTCGAGGTCTTTACGTAAGCGCAGTAGACCTGTACGTTACGTTTAACATGTAATGGCTCCATCTACTGGTAGACAGCGAGAATTTCTACATATTTAGCAAATAGTAAAGTATCCATACGCCTAAAACTACATTATAAACAGTGTGACTGTGTGATAAGGTACCCAGCTAATACAGAAATAATGATAAATATCCTCCCAATTGCCTTTGATTTATATGCTAACATTTTTTAATTTCAGGAGTAATGTAAAAATATATAAACCTTCTGCAATGTTGTTGAAAGTTTTTCTCCCTTCATGTCCTTTTCGTAATTCTAGTATTGTTTGCCTGCTTCGGCTTGTCGATTTTGCCGGAGGAGACAATATTTGTTTATCAAACCCGTTGTTAAATTTCAGGAGCAATTTGCAACTTGGAAGAAGAACTGTTTTAGCTGTTGTTCAGCGTGTGTTCGCTTCAGGCTGCTTCGGCGTGTCAGGATGAAACCTTAAAATTAAAAACGTGTGTTGGTTATGTAAGTGACTTATATTCCTCCGCAGAATGCACGACATCGTTTTAATTCGCAAATTACTGTGACCCACCCATTAGAAAGTAATTTATATTAACTATACAATAATCGGTATAATGGTCCGGAATTCGGTGGTCTGACACGCTGTAAAAGTGTCAGCGCATGTGGGCTGGAATGATGCAACTGGCGAGTGTGTACATTCAGTGTGTGAGAGAACGTGTACGCAGTAGTCATAAATTACTATAATTTGAGAGTACACTCTTTACATAACCGGCTGTTTCGTCGCGTTTCCTTTCAGTGACATTTTCTGTCCATAATCAATAAGGGTTCCTAAGTGTGTGTGTGCGCGCGTGCATGCAATTGTGTGCATGGCGTTATGTTCTTCCATGTTTGCATATATGCAAAGGTCATAAGTCTGGCCTCAGAAGATTCATTGAGTGCAGACGTTGCGCAGTTAATCTTTTGTTACATGCAACAAATTTAGAGCTATGTGCAAGCGGGCGTATTTCAGCTGATGTCACAGGATGAGAGAGCCAAAGAAAAGCAATAATAAAAGTCGTGCAGCGGCAGTTTGCCATACGGTTGGGATTTCATGGGAGCTGGGCAAACAAGATCGTTAAAGCAGTTCTAGGCCTTGTTTACTCCGGGTCGTTTTATTCCAGAATTTTTAGATTTAAACCGAGAAGCAACTTTTGGGGTACAACGGAACGGCAATGTGCGGTGACAGGACTGGTAACGGCACGGCTTTACGAGATGGATGTGTCGGGCCGGTCATTGGGGACACCCAGCATCTCTTAGCCGCTCGCCGTGTTTTATTGCCGTGGTCGCCCTCATTGCTGCCATTTATGGATTCTCGCAGAACAGAAAGCCATTTCAGCCCCGGCGCTTAGGCGGCCAAAAACAACACCAACACGGCTCACTTTTTCTCCCCTTGGGCAATAACTCAGGACTATCGCCAGGAGACATCAGTGCCTTTGCGTTAAATAAAAAGAAAAAAATATTGTCGTATTCAGCGCCCTCTCCCACTGGTTACTTTGGTTTGTTGGTCTCGAAATACGATGGTGCAGACGTTGCTGAAATAAGACAAAACGTAAAAAGGTATAATGCCTCATAAGTAAGAGATATAATAAAAAGTGTCATTTTCTAATAGTATGACAGATTCAGATTATTCTTCATGAAATTAAAGGATACGTCAGTGGAATATGTTTTGAGCCAGGATTGGAGTCGTCATTTATTTATTTGTAATCTAATCAAAAGTGTGTTTGTCTACACACACGAACATATATATAGATATGAATTCTTTCCTCAAAATCACAGACGCCCAATTGAAGCACACTTTTCAGGGCATTAAATGAACGATTATAATATATAAATTTGTGAGAAAGTTCTAGGTAACATTACAATCAAATCCTGAAAATGGTGATAATGAAAAGCTTCTGGATTAGTGTATTTATATGGATTTGTGTCTGTGGGGGTGGATGCAAAGCTGAATAAATAAGGGTTATTTTAATTACTTATATTAATGTATTTGTGCTTTTTTCACGTCTATTTTCACAGTAGCCGTGAGGCTTTTGTGTGACTTGGTTTTTTGGTCATGTTTGGTCTTGTTCGATTAATAAATTTTGTGTGACTATTGGCTCCAAACTGCATGTTTGGCAATTTTGACACTCAAAGAAGAAAGAACGCCACGGTATTTGTTGAAATGTTTTTCATTTTGAAACCTTTCTCTCTTTCTCGCCCTGGCCCCAACCCCCCCGTTACCCTCACCATGGATTCCCCAGCAGTAACCCACCGCCCATTAACAGGACTGCTCCTGACAGATTTACTGCCGTCGTCCCACCACTGGCCGCCAAGATGACAGCTGTGAATTAATGCTGCTCTCCCATTGGTGGAAGTCTGACAGGCAAATTTATTGGTGAACTGTGATTCGCTGTTGCATAGCTTTGAAGTAAGTTACAGCCCCCTCGCTGATGGAACACAGAAGCGGTGTCAGGTTGCAGTCATAAAACTCCTGTTCCTGAGGGAAGGTTGGTATGCTTGGACTTGGCGTCATGAAGGGAGGAGGGAGGGGACAGAGAAAGCGAGAGAGATAAAGAGAGATTCTACGTGCATATCTGAAAGTATTTTTGAACTAAATATACATTGTTCAAAATGTAATGAATCTGCTCCTAAGTCACATCTACTTAGAGAATGCAGAAATACCTCAGCTCACATTTGGTGGACTGTGTGCAGTTCGGCTGTTTCCTGTAGCATTTGTGTTCAGATTTTTCGCATAATGATTTGCAGATGTCCCAGGGGAGAGCATGCCCCAGGGGGTTCCGAAAAAGGCAGCTGGATAAAATGCACATTATCACAGACCATGAAAACACTAATAACCATGGGAACATAATTCCTGTAATCTACCTTAAAGCAGGGCTCCCATTTGCATTTGTGGTCATTTATACAACAAGTATATATTTTCAGTATAGAATGTTTCTCTAACTCTCCATATCCTTCTTGAAAGTAATGTAAAAGCCTGATTTTCTGTGATTTTGCTACAAAACTGATATTTAAACTGCAAACAAGTTGCACAACTGTGAATGCTCTGTACTGTAAGGTGGTGGATATGAGCTCTTGCAGCATTGTGGAAGGTTACGTTCTTCCTCAGCAGCAAGTATGGATTCTCCGCAGTGAGGCTGTGCTTGACTGTTCTCAGCCTCTAGCCAATGTCTCTGTAATACCACAGCAAAAAGTGTGACTTATTACACATGGGTTTCAGCAGCAGGACTGTGCTGCCCGGATTCGTTTTGCACACTGGTTTCCTGGCCAGTCTCCTGCTTCTTCTTGCACAGGTCGCCCTTTCTGTCTGCCAGGTCCGCTGACCTGATGGTCACTCCCAGAGGCTTCAAAAACAGCTTCATAAAAATATTCTCTCATATTGTTTTTGTACTTGAAAAATGTTTTACCTGTGTAGCACAGTGATTTGGCAGAGACACTGTGCTTAAAACCTTTTGGGTCAAGAATAAGACTTGTCCTATTGAATGGACATCCCATAATTGCTTGATGGCACCTACATTCCTGCACTTACATAATGCAACCCAATTTGAGAACAGACGACTGACTTATCCTGAATGAGATGTGTGTGTTATGGAAGGCACAGAAGATTATTGGTACCTTGCCAGGTTGAAGGGTTCTGGACCAAATTATTTTTTAAAAAAAAAAACACCATGTCATCAGAACTGTCAGTGGGATTTTTCTCTCAGAACAAACCTTATAGGGCAACTCTGTTGCTAAACTTCACGAGGGATGATGCCTTTTATCTCCATTCAATGGGCCCCAGAAGACAAGTTGTGATATAACTGCACTTCTGTTGTGAGATTGGGGAAAAACATAGTTTAATGTCTCCCGTGTGTCTGAGGTGTGTACCTCCTTAGTACCTGAAATGGTGGATTTTCTTGGTTATTACAGTTTGATATTTAAAAATAAAATAAGACATGGAGTAGTTTTAAAGCGTGACTGTAGGCCATTCTGCTTGTTTGAGACACTAAAAAGATAAAATTTGTGAATGAGAAAAAATAATTATAAGAGCGGCGCCACATCTGTCAAATGGTTCCTGTATCTTGGTAGATTATCTGGTTTTTCGTAAATACATACACATGGAATGTGTTATATCTGCTGTCTCATATTGATTCCCGCATACTAGTGACCATATTGGTTTGTTGTTGCTCTGCTTACTAGCATGTCACCATGGGGATCTGGAAGTGTAAGGAAGGCAGAGTGAAGGCTAGAAGCCCTTGCTGGTACCGTAAGAACATGCAGCAGTTTGTCAATTAACCTGCCATCGCAGATGCAGCCTAATATGGAATATTTACCCTAGCCCCTGCAACATCTTAAACAATCTGTGTAAAATATAATAAATTTGTTAATTATATTGATTATTTTAAAAGAATATTATGAATATAAGTGAAATGACTAACCTTTGGAGAAACACATTTTTGGGAATATATGCAATTCTTTTTTTCTGTGTGAAAGATTTTTGCATTGTATTTTTCTTCCTTGATCTGCACTGTATATTCTGGCTGCGTCTTCTGTTTTCATTTAGACTCTGGACAAAGAGTGAAGGAAAATGAAAGGATTCAGTAACTCTCACTGAGGACAGAACAAAGAAAATTCAGTCTCCTTACATAACATCTCTAACCAGACCATGTGGGGGGGGGGAAAACAGTGAGCTCTTTATTTGCCTTATTCACATATAATTTAAGCAGTTTGAGAGTACACAGACATAGAAACCCTATCTGCCTAAAAGCTGTAAGAAGCCATGCACAAAACATGCCTGAATTCGCTCCGCTGTAAGCCATTTTGTCTGTAAGCCAGCTGCAGCAGTCAGGGGGAGGATCCAAAATGGCTGCCCCCTGCCCGACCCTGCAGGCGCCCTTAGTCTCATGTGCGAAACACTTTCTTTATTTCATAATACAGCATTAAAAAATATTGCGTTGGGAATTTTGTCTCAAGAATATGTCTAGAATTTATGTTTTCATAAAACGAGACCTCAGAAGACTCATCACAGTGGAATTGTTCTCAGTATTATCTTACAAAATGGCTATTAATCCCAAATGAAATCAATATAAGAGTAATTATAGAATAAGAGAGTAATGGATATAATATGCTTTGATATTAAATGAAGTGATTGAAATAGCTGTTTAACTTTAATTGATATGGACCTACTAGTATTTTTCTTTTTGTCCAAATTAGCATGTTGTTATCTGCTAAGCACAGGTAGTTGTAACATTTTGATTAATCATTCTTATTAATTAATAAACATCTCTGGCAGTAATTATTGTATTTGTCTACAGATACACATAAATACCATTCTGGCAGAACAGTCGATATAATCACCTATATTTGTTGAAAATGTAACTGGCGTAATGTTAAATACGTTTGCCAACATGTGTACAAAAAATACGTGGTTTAAAAATTTTGTTTGTTAAATTTAAACCTCACAAGCTTTATCTTTAACACGCATATATCGAGCATTTTATTTATATACGTTTAATACAGAGAAATCTGGATATATTGTTTGAAAACTGGAACGGACAAACGATTAGAAGATGACGTATGTATGAATGTATCTCATCGTGTAAGCCTTTGATAAGACAGAGGGTTCGCGGTGCTACCGAAGGTCCCTCACACGTCGGATCATACATCCCTTTCCTAAATATCACCGTTAATTAAGGGAGCGGTGGACCCTTGACGTAGATAAAAAGGAGTATTGAACTAGAGCCTGATGTATCTCTCAATTAAACGTTGAAAAGAGCGCATCTTCTGGTTGGAGAAAAGGACGATTTATAGGGCTGATAAAAATCAATGCCAGTGTGCGACATTTTGGGTTCACCAAAAACAAGTAAAAAGACAAGTCTCGCTCAATGAATTGTAATTAAAGCAGACTGTTCTTGAATTTCTGATGTGGGGCGTTTTTATAGAGCAGATGCAATCAGAGCAACCTGAAAGTAAAGATGCGCTTTACTTTAACTTCGTGCGCGATGCCTTCATCGGAAGCCATGCAGTGATGAGGCGGACTGCCCGCGCACGTCAAGGCAGGGGAGGAATGAGATCCCAGAGTTTCCTCTGACTTTTCTTAATGTCAGTTCACAGTGTAGTATTATTGAATAAATATTTCCATACTCCATTTCTACTCTGCGGTCTCATATGATCTCTTGACGAGCTGTAAAGGATTTATCTGCGGAGTGAGACACACGTACCGGCGCTAAATATCCAGTACCCGGCGGCCAGACCCCTCACGACACACGTGGGGCACTTGGCAGCAATAAACATCCTTTGGGGCACACGACTTCCGCTCGAATGACAGATATTATAAATTAACTTTATTTATAAGTCCGTCTAAAAATTGATTGTGCGGAGAATGAATGATGCGTTTCTCAAACCGCTTTAAGACAGAGCAGCGTACGTCTGGACCAGGAGATCGGAGAAGATAAGAACAGATACTCATGGAGACTAAGCATCGGCGATGACTATGGTGGAACATTGATTTCTCCTCCTCGGGCCTCGCAGCTTTTTCTTCTCTTAAAATGACACTTTAAGTGCACCGAACCTCTAAGGCGTAGTAAATCAGCGCAATAGCCAGGTTTAGACCCCGTGTTTCCCTGGAGGTGCAATTTAACCACTCCAGTCTGCGGGTCTGATCTCATTGCACTCCCCACCTTTGATTTCGTTACGATCAATACGGGGGTGAATTCTTTGATTTCCCTGCTGTTATCTGCAGATTCTTGCTCCATGCGTCGACTTAGTTTTATTAAAGTGCCTAAACGGTAAAACTGTCAGGCACCAGCGGCCTACATGCGCTATTTCCTTCTTACTTTTTCGATATACATTTAACCCACGACTTCTTGATAATAAGTTACCACTTACAATAACGTGCTTAGAGAATAAAATAAATTTAGAGAAAGTATGTGCAGGATCGTCGCATTGTACGGCTCGCTACTAGGCCTGGGTTTATGTAAGTTATTTATAGGCGTAATAATCGGGGCGGAGATGACGTTGTGCATACATGTATTTTTCCAGAAACAGGCATCTAGCGAGGATATGACAATTCAGTGAACTGTGGAATAAAACGATTAAAAATAAAATATTTTGCCTTTATTTTTTGCCTTTAACTTTACGATTATAGTGGTAAATTATTTGAGGGCTCACAAAGCTACCCCTTTTACTTAAAAATATTCAGCTTCATGTACTAAATACCGCCATGCTTGTTGTTAAGTGTTCCTATTTACCATACATTGAAAACTAAATATTTCTTTTGATCTTTAATTTGATCGGATCATCATTTCACCATGCCCAGTGTGGAGTAGGCTAGGGGATGTGTTAAGATAATCAGACTTCCCTGTTTTCCTGCGAATTGACTGATGTGGGATAAACCGTAGGAGATTATTGAATACTGTAGCGAACAAACATAAATCATTGCACTGTCTTGTAATCATTAAATCATTTAGTCCTGTTGATAACTCATGTTGAATCACAACTTCAGATATATCTGTAGGCTACTACATTTTTACATCTTTATTTTTTGTGTAATCTAAGTGTATATATTCTGCTACTTAATGAATAAAACACAAATTAAAATTACTAGCAAAACGTGCTACAAGATGAATGATGATTATTCCTTTATTTTAAGTGCTCCTTTCAAGATATATTTAAGTGGTTTAAAGAAGGCTTTTTCTTTTTACTACTACGCTGAAGTACTCCCTCTAGCGGAGCAAGCTTTCTCATTTCTCATTTGATATAGACCAGGGCTGTCAGAATCATTTAAGTTAATAACCGGCCACTTTGGACGCAATCCAGTATGCTAGCCAAACCAGGGAAATATATGTGAAGTAGGGTAATAACACATTAGTGACACCTTTAGCGGTCTTTCTCACTCTTTTATGTAGCATGATATATTCCGAATGCACAAATAGTTTGATCGTAAATCACCTACAAATGATGTTTGTTTTACAATGTATCAATGGTTTCTCCAATACAGACTGCCCTCACGATTGCATAGCATTAATGGTGCTTATTATAATGTAATTACTGGTGTAATTCAAGATTAACAATATCTGATGAGAAACTGACACCTTTATGTAGAAAGAACTTCACCTGCTGCCAGTTCATTATGGTAAGGTAGCCCTATAATGGGCATTTAGTGTAGTTTATACAGTTAACTGCAAAGTTAACCAGGTGGAAGTCTGACACAATTTGGGCAACTCTGAGCATGCATGTCTTCACAAATCCACCATTCTAGTGCAATTTATGGTAGCATGACTACAATTAAAAATGTACTACAATTTCTCCAGTGAGGCAAGTTTTATATTTTTCAGAGTGGAATGCAGGTCTTTCTTAAATTTGATGTATTCTTACATCATCTTGTGAAATGGATTAGTAATATTTTTCAGTTCAATTAAATTACTGGAAGAGTTTGACAGCTGTCCTGAGGAATGTAGTTCTCAGTACAAACCAGAAAAGCACTTTTACCCAACAATTCTACTAAACTGTTAGTTCTATTTACTCCTGAATGACATTCTATGTGTCTGAATGCAGCCTGAACAGGGGCCTCAGAACCAGGGGGGACCGGGGGCATGTATCCCCCAGTATTTAATTTGGCTTTGCTCATCCCCCCAATACACAGACCTGTATATTTAAATAAGTTGTGTCTCTCTTATGCCCTTTATCCTGAAAAAATATGACCCGCTTTATTTTCAAATAAATTTGCCTACATGATAGACATCAAGACATTTATGTCATTTATATTCCTTATTGTCTACAATTAATCAATAAAATTTTATCAGTACTTACATAAAACAAATTATGATTGTTAATATTGTCAGTGCTACAAAAACAGCAAAAATATGGTGTAAAACTAGACAGAATGCTAACTGGAAACTGGCAGACAGATAAACACCCGCAAATTAAATGAGAAAATTACCATTTTATTATGAAAACAAAGTAAGTGTTCTTTGGTGCAGGTTCTTCTCAGAGTGAACAAGAGGAACAAGGCTGTACATTGTGTTTAGTGATGAAAAATGCAAATAAAGTCTTAAAAAGTAATTAATTTTATTATAAGGGAAACTCTGTTCTTCACTCCATAAAACATAAATGTGGGTCTTAAGAGAGTACATATTATTTTATCTGTTTTAACAATTACCATGATAACAATAAAAAAGTTTTACCCAAATCCGTCTTTACTAAATCAAAGAATTAATATCTATTTAGCAAAACTCTGCATGCAATACTATGAATAACAAAAAAAAAACACACTACCTATTATCTGCAGGACTATTGTATTTGATTTCTACAATTCCTACCAAAACCCATTTGCTAAAAATAAGGAAGGACAGCAGTATGAAAACTACCATTTTCTGAGGTACTATATCCCCCCAACCTTTCATCCCAGCCAACAGAACTCAATTTAAATCTTAAATTACTAACACAATACTAATATCCAAGTACTGGTCACTCATTTATCATTAAAAAAACAAAAAGATTTCATTTTCTTAAGACAAAAAATAACGGTCTATAAAGAAATGAATACACCCAATATTGAACTGTTTTTATACTCCAGTGTTTAAAAATAGACTAGAAAACCATAGTTCTTGAGGTTCGTTAACAGAATTATCATTATACAAGGATACATCTACCAAGCCTTCGTCTTGCCTCTCTCCCTTGTCGTTTGCATGATCTTCAATCTGAAAACCTCATTGCTCATTAAGCTGGGCTCGATTTCCATAAGATCTGATACAAAGTAGCACAATGGGTGACCTTTAATGGTGACCTGGCAGCAGTGTCTCCACAGTGGGTCACACCTGGAGACACTAGTGTGGCATCACATAGCCACAGGCCTACATGTTCTCATGACAGGAATCACCCACCAAGATAACCACCAACGGGGCCGAGGGCATCTCTGTAATACTGAGGAAGCGGCATCCACCAGTAACTTAGACAACAGTACCAGTCTGCACAAGCATCCAAAAAGCAGTAACCAGACTGAGATATGAAGACACAAACTGGGATTAGAATATTATACATTACAGACCATGGAACTCATACCCATAATACACAATCCACTCTCAGATTTCACCATGTTTCTACTTTAAATACATAATTACAGAAATCTGAGGTGTAAGCAAAGAATCAGTGAGTGATAAGAGAGCTATGTGATTCTGAAGGTCTGTCTCTTGCATACAGTGAAATACAATGTCCCAATTCAGGTTCCTCCTACCACAACATGAGTTTTCAGTCATGTAGAAAGGTATTACTACACAAAGACTGACACACCAAAGGACTAAGACCACTCCAGCTCTGAAGTGTGACTTTGGAGAAGTAAAAACCCAACTACAAGTTTTCGGTTACAATGACAATGTTTGTGTTAAACAATGGACAGATGTTAAAAAAAGTGTATATAATTCTGAATGCCACAAAGCGTTGTCATTTTCTTTTGTTATTTAATGAACAGATATATGTGTTTATAAAAAAAAAAAGAAATCACCTTCTGTATCATGGTCTGGGTCATCAGTTATGATGTATGCTGCAGTTTTATGATGTTCCCATGAGTACCATGAGTACCATGAGTACCAAAGATTATTTGTCGTTTTTACCTGACTCATTTCTAGTTACTTTTTTAAAAGCAATGTGTTATTTTGTCAAAATATCCTTTTTGGCCTATGTTTGTAGTAGTTTGACTTTCAACAGAGCCACAATTATTAGATAGTTACCTCTTACATAATATTTTTTTTCCAGTTCCATCATAATCATTAAATTATTAGGTACTCAAAGGTTTTTAAAACGGGTATATAGAAAATTTTTGGAGACCAAATCGCAGTTCATATCTAGACTGTCAGTGGCTAATCGCGACCTGGAGCCCATAGCAACACATCAAATTCATATCATCCTGCCAAGGAAGGGAGAGAGTTGAGCCAGGAGGTAACTCCATGACTGTCTGCTCCTGGCAGATACTCATATCTGAGAGGCACCTGTGAGTTATTGGTAAGTGAAGGTGAGACTCGCTCCTCCTATCTGCATGGCACAGATGTGGAAAGGGGGGCAGGGCTGGCAGGGGTACAAACAGAAAGGGGGGCAGGGCTGGCAGGGGTACAAACAGAAAGGGGGGCAGGGCTGGCAGGGGTACAAACAGGAAGACCGTCTATTAACCGCACTCGGTCTCTTGGTAAAAAAAACGAGGCGTTGTCAACTAGGGTGAAACTTATCTTTTTAAAACATAACTAATATTAAAATAATAATAGTAATATTACATAGTTTCAGCACAAACACAAACTTGACTAAAGCTGCAATATCAATATGGATCAGGGAATGGCGGCCTTCTGCCTGTACGCGTTTGCTCGCTGTGTCTTCCTGGGGTGGAGGTTTGCTAGAGAAAACGACGGTCAGATCGGCAGGCGACCAGACAGAAGATGCAGGGCGCTCCAGGCCACAGCGGGGTTTGGGGGCTCCTGGGGGTACGGTCTGGGCTCATAGCATGGCTGGGCTGCCGCTTTGGGGGCAGCTGGGATTCCAGGGACCCCTGGGACCCCCTGGCCCCCGCAAAGCCGTCGATGTCGCAGCAGCCGGTCCGTCCTCGAGAAGGTCTGAGAGGAGGAGGAGCGTGAACTGGACGGTGAGAGGGGACAGGGGGACACGTGTGGAGCGTGTGACACGCGTGTGCTGTCGGTCTCTCACCTGCTGACAGCGCTCACACTGGTAGGGCTTCTCCCCACTGTGGATTCTCTTGTGTCTCCCCAGGTGGTAGCGCTGGGTGAACCGCATGTCACAAATGTCACACGCGAACGGCTTGTCCCCTAAAAACATAGAACACTACATTGTAATATAGGTCTTTGACAGTAGAAACCATGAATGTTCATTGTGCCAGCCACCATGAAACCTTACAGCCAGAGCTGTAATTTCAGAACTTATGTAGTTTGTGACAGTTGATATAAGGAAGCGTGAACCACACCAATATGTTAATTTCTATTGACATTAATAAAATAAAAACCATTAGGCCAGCTTCAAGGAAGCTTGCCAAGTGCAGATACTTCCATCTGCTATATATTTAACTCCACCAGTTTAACTCCGCGTACTAACTGATGGAAAGCACAGCACACGTTTATTTGCTGCCAATCCATGCTTACTAGCACAGTAAAATGTTTGTGGTCCTTAAAATCCCATCAACAAAACCAATTAAAGCTAAACTCACTTGTAAAAAACATCTCCCTGAAGTGAACTGCCATCACTGTACAGAGCAGAATACGAAGTAGATATCTCAGGAACACAACTAACACATAACACACACTACACAGTTTACGATAAACGACTGTGCATCCTCTGCTCCATAATAACTTAAGGATGTTCGTTGTGCTCAGACATGAAACAAGGCGATTCAGCCTACGATATCTATTTCATTACATGGGCAACACATTTTATGGTGTGAAAAGCTTATCATATTCGATTGAAAGGTACATGTGATTACGCCTGTTTTAACAGTACCAAATGCAACGGCAAAAACTGAATTCAATTATTTTATCTACAGGAAGAATACGGCCTAATCAGCCAGATTTATGGCAATATGTGCATGTAGTACTAAAGAGCCATCTTTAACTGAACTAAAAGCTGAATTCCCACCATGGCCTTGTAATTAAAAAAGGAGACGGACAGCATTACAAATTCTGGTACGTCGAATAAAAAAAAAACTACCAGTAAACCACTAAAATCATCAAATTTCAGACACAAGAAACTAACTCATTTATAGCTAACAACTGAAAAAATAGTTATTCGAAGAAACACACTTTGAATTTGTTATGGATAAAAATTATTTAGGATAAGGTCCTTCTGCTGACTCAAATGTGAGTATAACAATAAAGTGACAGAAAGGATGCAGCAAGGACCCCCCAGAACTAGCCAGAATTTCTCCATCCTTCTCACTCCCGTCAATAAAGTGAGCTTACTGACTAAACCACTATAGTAAGCAAACATAATCCAGCATCAATCAGCAATTTCGTTAAGACGTGAAAACTCAACAAGGAATCTTCATCACAGTCCATGGCTTGCTGCTGTAAGACAGTAAAGCTCTTAAATCAGCCAGCAGCATCACATATAATCCTGTATCTCATGCAAGGAAACCCTGCAAGTGAGCCAAAGCCAACTGAGGCTTGTTTTCTATGCTCAGCTAAAATATCAATATGCTAATCAGTAAATGCTTCTGGTTAGGATATGAAGATCATAAAGACTGTGAAATAACTAGAAGAAATTTTTTTTTTTAAAAATCGCTGCAGAAAATTACATATAACTATTTCTAGCAAAAAAGCACATAATATATTCTACAATACAAAAAAATGACATACAACACTAATCAGCATAGGTAAGTGGTAGCAAAACAAGAGGGTTTCGCCCAATAAAAACAGTTTAAAAAACCAGAGCTAAATTTCAGAACACACACACACTACATAGTCACACTATAATATGTGTGTCTAAAGACAAGATTTGCCAGTTTCCTACTTAATTCTGAGCACTAGTATCTGTCCAAAAAAGGTACTATAACAGCTAATTCATTATGTCATGCCCTGAGTATTTAATGAATAAAAAAAAAAAAACTACAGTGTTATTATTAAGTCTACTAAAGGTGTATTAAACTCCTGGCAGTAAGATGGGTGACGTACCTCATAAACTACAGCGTAACTTCAGCTTAAATACCGAATCGTCACTTTAACTTTGTTCATGTCATTCAGCACAGTTTTCATGGGCGCTCCCCGAATTTGGTTTTCTAAATGAAACTTTTCATTTACATTATATTCGTTTATCAATCCAAGGCACTGTATGGGCCAGCGTCTGTGAAGCAACTGGGGTTAACCTTGCTCAACAGTGAAATCCTTCTGCTGGCTCTGGGAATGGAACTAGTGACCTTCTTATATCAGACCTATCCTATCCCACAGAGCCACACACAACCCCCCATTTAACACTGTCAAATACCAAATAAATTATGTTGCCCCAAATACTTATATTTTTACATGTGCTGTGTCAATGTATTCAAAATAATCATATCAATGTTATTTTGTTCTGACTCCTTAGCTTCCACATAAATCCAGCACAACGTCACTACAGCCACTTCATTCCTGCACCAAACAAAAGCACAAGCTACAAATATAAGGTAAAACTGGTACCTTTAAATAGTGCATCAACTGAATAGGCATTTTCCTCATGCAAAGATATAGTACTTTATCCCTCACCATCATTCACATCTGCACTGCACCACTGACATGCTGCCATGACAAATCTCTTCATCGAGGAAGAGGAATCAGCTGGGATTTCACTGTTCCCATCAGCCTGCAGCTTAATCTGGCTCCTCCTACAGGCCCCTTAACCACCGGACGCAGCAACAGGTAATTTGTAAAGTAGAAAAGATGATGGAGTAATAGAGGTTAGGAAGGAAATATCAGCTGCCCTGAAGCCTCGTAGATACAAGCTCACTGCCGGCAACTGCGAGCACAAGACTGGTGAAAGAGGGTCGAAAGTCCAGTCTAGTCTATTCCACTACAAAATTAAAGAAAAACTTACACTTTCTGACTGTCACTCAAGACTGAAGCTGCAGTGTGAAGCTATATCAGAAAGTGGCACCACAGAGCTTCTAAACATGTGATGCTATTCCAGGACTGAGGTACTGAGGAGAGTTTTCAGAGCGGCAGGTGACCTGAAGGGGGGTGAAGGGTGCTCCAGGAAACAGTGGGGTTAGGAGGTTCCTGGGGATACGGTCTCGGCTCGTAGCACGGCTGGGTCGCTGCCTTGGGGGCTGCTGGAACTCCTGGAACCACAGGAACCACTGGGACTACTGGGACCACTGGGACCCCCTGGCCCCCGCAAAGCCGTCGATGTCGCAGCAGCCGGTCCGTCCTCGAGAAGGTCTGAGAGGAGGAGGAGCGTGAACTGGACGGTGAGAGGGGACAGGGGGACACGTGTGGAGCGTGTGACACGCGTGTGCTGTCGGTCTCTCACCTGCTGACAGCGCTCACACTGGTAGGGCTTCTCCCCGCTGTGGATTCTCTTGTGTCTCCCCAGGTGGTAGCGCTGGGTGAACCGCATGTCACAAATGTCACATGCGAACGGCTTGTCCCCTAAAAACACAGGACACTACATTGTAATATAGGTCTTTGACGGCAGAAACTTACCAAACAAAACTGATCGTGCTGCATATATGTTCTGAGTCTTAAGTCTGTTTAAATGTAAGTTCACCCATTTCAGTTTACAGTGTCACACACAAAATTTATATTTGACTAATTTTAATTAAAAAAAAAACACAAACTTAATGAATGTGGCACCATTACAACCTAATTTTGATAATGTTTCAGAACCTCTCTCAGTTGTTATCCTGATTTCTTCCTGAATTCCACTTTGCTTTTTACATTTTTATAAAAGTCATGTGGCAGTCAGTGTAAATTACAGCTTTTGATATCAGATATATGGAATTTTTAATATACCAAAAATGGTTCTGAATAATTTGACCAGCTGTTTATTTTTGGCGCTCATACAGTCATAACATACTTATATACAGGCAAATATACGTGAAAATGTATAATTGTTCTTACACTATAATGCACACCAGTGATTATACGCAAACAACCATAAGTATACTAACAAGACCTGTGGCAGTAACGGAGTATTTGTGTACCAGTCACACCTCCATCATGGTTCAAGGGTGTACATTGTATTTAGTGAAGAAACACGGGAGATAAAGAGTCTTCTTAAAAAGTCATTTATTTCATCATAAGGAAAGCCCTGCTCTTCACTACATTAAAAAGTAACTAAGCGGATCTTTAGGATACATGTATTGTAACCATTTTTTAACAATAATCATCATGATAGCAATTGAAAAGGTTTCACCAAGTCTTTTTAATTAAACAAAAAATTAATGGGATCTATTTAGTCAAACTCTGCATGCAATACTATTAATATGGAAAACACTAAGCTTTAAATACGATCCTGAATGTTGTTTTTACTATTCCTACCAATACCTATTCAGTAAAAAGGAAGAACAGCAGTAAAATGGCCATTTTCTGAGGTACTACATCCACCCCCCCAACTAGCCATCCAACCCCAACAAGAAAAAAAATCTTAAATTACTAACCAATTTAAGTTTTCAATACAATACTGATTATACTAGATGCTTGTTTATAAGTTGTTTTTTTTTTTTTTAAAAAAGACTCATATTTTGGCTAAAAACTAAAACAGCTTAAAGAGAGGTTACATCTATCTGTTTTAGAACTCCAGTGTTAAAAATATACTTAAAAAACACAAGGTCCTTGAGGTTCATTAACAGAATTATCATAATGCAGTAGGGATGCACAATACCGTGATTATATGGCACAATAATCACCAGGGCTTTAGATAACGAGCAAAATGTGTCCAAACACCGGCGTTTCTGTACTATACAGACATTTACTTATGCCCACAATTTGGTAAGCAGATAAGTAATACGTCTAAAATATTAATGAGTGGCATATTTAATCATCGGTATAAATGTGGCATATCCTTACGCTTATTAAATTTGGTTTAACGGAGTGCCACGTTACTGTTTTGGTAAATCATGGTAGTGATGAGCACTGAAGTGGGGGTGAAGAAAGGGACAGATAAACAACCACAACATCTTTTAAAATAGGAGATTTTGTGGTACGGTGGACTGGCATAAGTAAACGTCCGAATAGTACCGAAAAGCCGGCATCTGGACGAATGTTTCACCCATTACTTAAAGCCCTGGTGATTATTGAGTATGCGTCATATAACAACAATTGGATAACGTGCAGTCCTATTATACAAAGATAGAGAGAGGACCTCCCATCTACCCAGCCTTCGCCTTGCCTCTAAAATCTGGAAACCTCTTTGCTTGATAAGCTGGGCACAATTTCCATAAGATCTGATACAAAGTAGCACAATGGGTGACCTTTAATGGTGACCTGGCAGCAGTGTCTCCACAGTGGGTCACACCTGGAGACACTAGTGTGGCATCACATAGCCACAGGCCTACATGTTCTCATGACAGGAATCACCCACCAAGATAACCACCAACGGGGCCGAGGGCATCTCTGTAATACTGAGGAAGCGGCATCCACCAGTAACTTAGACAACAGTACCAGTCTGCACAAGCATCCAAAAAGCAGTAACCAGACTGAGATATGAAGACGCAAACTGGGATTGGAAAAATGTAGATCACAGTGCATATAAACAATAAACAGTTCAGAGTGAAATCAATTATTTTACAAGTCATAGAAACTTTCAACTAATCACAAAAATAATCACAAAATCCAAGAGTCAATCTAAGGCAGCCATGAATACACATCTTTGCGATCCCTCTTCCTGCCTTATAAAGACTCCATTACAACAGTTTAAAGCATAACAACAGTATGTCCGAGAGCCGCTACTGGACCGTAAAGGTCCACAAACGTGGACAATTCTGACAGCTATGGGTCGCCTAATGTCCCGAGAGCAGGACATCCCGGTCACTTTGTATAGTGAGTCAGAGGTGTTCACGAGTATCTTCCTTCAACATAATCATCCTCGGTCTAGTGCGCATCACTGTCCCACACAGCAGCATCAGCTTGAGGTGGAATTAAACACGCGCCAGTGACAACGTCTCACGTTCTATCCTCCAGGAATATGGAGAACTGGCTCTCCATGGCTGTACTTCTAACTGGAGGGTTTATATTAGGCAACCCCATAAGAAATCCAGTCCTAAAATTTCAGCCAGTTGTAAAGACTGCGAGGTTACACAATTTCGCTGGTATTTATGAGGAGTGAATATTAGTCCATAAACAGACAAAACTACTAAAGCTGCCTGACTGCGTGTCATCCTGAGTGATTCATTATTGTTTCTATAATGGAGTTCCCTCCACACTAAGAACAGTAACAACAGACCAGAAACCATGCAGGTCATCATGACTCCATTACTAGTTACTGTTATAATGACTGGCCACCAACAAATCTTCACTGTTTCAGTATGTAAACAGTTTAAACTTTCTTCTAAGAAACCACACCTTGGGGTTTTTTTCCCTAATTTTTTCCATTTAAAAATACCCATTCTTAGTCATGTTTCTTATTCCTCCATTTGGTTATCTATGGTTTTTTAATGGATGCATTTCCAAATTCCACTTTTCACTAATACGGTGTTATTATACACAACTAACTGAAACCAATCAGTTTTCCCCAATTCCACAAAAAGCAAATCAATAAAATTAAGGGATAACGAATGACAGACTTTTGTTTAAAAAAAAAAACAACAACAAAACACTAAATACAGAATAATCCACCATTTAATGCATGAAACTAGGTGGCCAAAAAATAAAAATAAAAAATTCTCAGTCTTTTTCACACTCATGACTGAAGTTGCAGTATCAAACTGCACCAGGATGTGGCGCCACTGAGCTCCTAATGTGTGCCAAAGGTTTTTTATTAGCTTTTATTTATTTTTTTTTTACACTTGTGTTTTTTCCAGGGTGGAGGTAAGGAGGATGACTGTCAGACCGGCAGGCGACCTGAGGGGGGGTGCAGGGTGCTCCAGGAAACAGTGGGGTTAGGAGGTTGCTGGGGGTACGGTCTCGGCTCGTAGCATGGCTGGGTCGCCGCCTTGGCAGCCCCCGGGACCCCCTGGCCCCCGCAAAGCCGTCGATGTCGCAGCAGCCGGTCCGTCCTCGAGAAGGTCTGAGAGGAGGAGGA
>JABFEA020000091.1:1673581-1688146 GCA_019775915.2 Cyphomyrus plagiostoma
TTCCTGATAACGTAGTGCAAGCTGAATCCTTGGGTTCCTTTAAATCAGAGCTAGATACGATTTTAACAACTCTGAGCAATTAGCTAAGTTCTCCCCAAGCAAGCTTTATGGGTCGAATGTCCTCCTCTCGTTTGTATAGTTCTTATGTTCTTAAATGCTCCGACATCCAGCCAAGAAACAGTTTAAAATATAAAACAAAATCCAAATTAGAGTATAAGTGAACAAAATAATAAATAAAGAAAAAGCATAACCTTCTCATTCACATCTGTGCCCTTAGTGAGGACTTCTTCCAGGATGACTTTGAATGCCTCAGTCAAAAAGGACTGACCCTTGGTGTGGTCCAGCAGTAACCCATCCATCCATCTGCCCTGGGGATCCTTTAAGGTTGGTACCTGTTCCTCTGAAGGTCACATACATTTGAAAGGAGACAAAACACTGAGTTCTTACTGACCACAACACATAATAAAAAGTATTGGAATTTAGGGAAAAAAATCAACCCTGGTTTAAAAGGAACTCATTGCAATTTTTTATGAATCATTTTATTCATAAATCAAAATAAATATTGCTATAGATATGTGATTAAGACATTAAATAATAATAAGTGAACCTTTTTCAGCTAAACAAAAAAAGTTAATGTAGCTTGAGCTAAAGACCTAATTAGTAGCACAAAGATTATTTATTTACTACCTTGTAACAACAGTAACAAAAGTAGCGGAGATAGGTTGATGGAATCTGTCATCAAATGAGGACTTAGAATGGCAAGGAGACTATTAATTTTCCTTTTATGTGTACACACAAAATTAAGACAACTGCCAGAAATATAATGACATCAGTCCTCAAATTAATAGTCTAATTAGGGAGTTGCAGTGAACACTAGGCCCTTTCTGGATAATACTGGTCAATCTGGCCATAGAGTTATAAAAATAAAACTATAACCACTGCAGATCACTGGGAAAAGTGCAGTGGCACTGTGTGCTAATGAAAGTTTCATTTTTGCAGTGATAATTATTCGGCCTACCCACTGGAACAAATTTGGAATCTGTCGAAACAAAAGAGCTAAAAATTTTTAGCAGACCTCAATAATTTATTATGTCAATCATGTGACAAACAGCACTACTTTAGTGAAGTACAAAGAAACTGTAAGTAACGAGGACATCTGCTGGCCAACTCATACAATGAGAAATAACCACACATCTACAGTATTTTAATACATTTTATCAACAAATCCCGGCGGTCGCTTTGGATCTACAACCTTATTTATTTTATTGTGTACTAATAATTTCTAGTAATTTTATACTGTATGTAAAGCAGAAACATTTTTCTGTATATGCCCGAGACATCAATTCAAATTAAATGTTCAAATGTGTTTGCTATACAATCCATTTTTACTTGGGCAATAATGTTTTTTTATAGTTGTTTAATCGTTTGTATGACCCGAAAACGTCCATTACAATGTAGCGTCTGATAGACCAAAGCATCAGTAGCTGCAGTAAAAGATGACAAGGCTTGCTTGCAGGAGAAAACAACGCCGTATTATTAAACCCTTACAAATACTAACAATCATAATACAGCCACCCTAGCACAATCGGGAAAAGCAGGGAGTTTGGAGAATTCAGTATGTGTTTAATCTTGTTAGTAGCCATGAGAATAGCCTATAACAAGATATTGGTTCAGCATTTTCGTTTCCAGAGTTCTTTATGGGCGAATGTTAGGTTATTTTTTAATGTTTGCATGTCCACTTCGCATTCACCTACAGTCAGGTGCCCCAAGTGTCCGTTCATAGCACAAAGTACGGGACATGGAACTTCAAGATGGTGGCGCGTATGGCCGCAGTGGCTGCTCCGGGACACTGCTGCTACATTCCTGCTGCTATATACTGTACACTCTATTCATGTATATACTGTGTCTCTGTCCCCCCTATCGTGTCATGTGCACCATGTGTTAATCTGCACTGTACCCCTGTCATTGTGTACATAGAGCCCCACCTCCCACCGCCATGTGTCTTATGATGCACCATGGTCTCGGGGGGAACGATGTCTCCTACAACTGTATGGCACGACATTAAATACTACACCCTGTAAAGTGTGCTTTTAACGGTATACTGTGGTGGACAATTCACACCCCATTGGATTTTCAGATTATGTATTTCCACATATAGGGCCTTAGTTTGTATACACAACATAAAACATTTTTCGGGATTATGTATGGTTTAGATCAGAATTTCAAATTTTAAATTCCAGCAATGGTGACTCATCTAAATCTTTACATCAGTTATGGAAATAAGAATGGCAGCGGAGTACAACCACGAGGCCGTCTTCGAAATGCAGGCTTCAGCACGTTTATTTACGCATACATTGCAACAACTAGACAAAACTAGAAAAGACGACGTAGTCGTTGCTGCGACGCGGGGCTGTAACTTGAAACTGGCTGCTGTAATGAGCTGTAACAGACTTCAGCAAAGTACTTAACATCCAAGTGTAACTGCATGTCAAGGATTACAGCATGAATGGAACACATAAGTATTACATGACCCCCTTGTACGTCGCTTTGGGGAAAAACGCGTCCGCCAAATAAATTAATATATGTGAGTTTGCTTCACGATTGCTTTACGACAAATCCTGAGCAGACAGACAGAACCTTCACCATGTCCAAATTAAATAGTTATGCTTGAAAGTACTTCAGACACTTGTGGAGGTTTGACCCAGACAATGGTGTTAACACGCTGAAATGTTTTGCAATAACCATTGCAGGTTGTAAAATTGCATTTCACGGCCGTCACGAGACAGAAGTTTCCGATCGGGCGGAGACGTTCTTGGATGACAAATGCGGTATCATTGATTCCATGAATAGTATAATTTTATATTAGGCTACTTTATCGATTCTAGAAAATCATACTTAGTGGCTGCAATCATGCAATTTTGCGGTAGGTAAAATTTAGTATGTTGGTACGATAGAAGCTGCCTACATCACACTGGGTTTGGCCAAAATCTATAGTTACGTAATCGTCAGATCTTTTATGCTCAGTTTATTTAAATAAACATACTTCAGACAACTTGTCTTAAGAAAACAGCCACAAAATAGTTATTCTTGTTAATTCGGTTATAAGAATAAAGTTTTTTTTGCAGAATAGTATAAAAATCTCGACATTCTTGTGGGATGAACATCGATAAAACTAGCAGTTAATGTCCTATGTCTGTTACTAACATTTGCAAAACGTTTTGGTGAAAGTATCGAACTAAGTAAAATACGATGCATTAGTGTGTGCAGATTTTTTTTTTGCTTGCTTATAATTTATATTTTATATGCTTGTCAGATAATAGTTCAAAATGAGAAAATCACGATTAGTAATGCACATTGCATTTTATAAGTTTTAAGTGCAAATGAAGGTGCTGGGCTTTTAAAACCACTTTACGTAGCGACATTATATTCAATAGAAATAGACCTGCATCAACGAGTCTCCTGTAAAGTTATATGCAATTTACCTGGACAACCTTCACATTTCTCTTCACTTCTGTTTGTTCTCGCCGCCGATTGATTCATCGTTCACTGCAATCGGATGAGTCACAGTTTCATACGACACCAGGAATGCCAAGGTCTTTCTTATGAATGGAGGCAGCGACGTCCCATGTCCATCATCGCCGAAGGGCTCACAGGCACAAGCTTTGCTCTAACGAAAGGGAGGGCTGAAATTTTAATCTTTTTTTTTTTCTCGGAGAGAGCAAAGAAGACTTCCCCCGTGACTTCATAATATTACCCAGTGCTTTCAGTGAACAGGTGTTCAGAAGCCCATTAGACAGTATTCCCCCCCCCCCCAAAAAAAAAAAACATATCTGAAAAATGGGAATTCACGGGAATTTGGAAGTATTAATTTGCGATGGTATTCAGAATGTTTGTTAATATATGGAACAAAAATAATTAAGACAGGCTCGTAGCCAAGGGGGTAGCGTGCAGGCTGTCCCTCGGTAGACTTGGGGTGGGAGGAATTAAACACGTATTTTTTTTTATTACGTGCCTAAATAATACCATAGTTGTGTTGTAATCAGGGAATAGCAGCATCAATAACCCAGGTCCTTCATAGCTGTAAAAACATTACGGTGTTACAGGAAGGAGGTGAGGGGTTTGGGTGGAAATGTTACGGCAAGAAAACAAAATGTTTAACACTTTCTCCTTAGCTGATTCTTGTGCAGGGTGAAAGCATGTAAGTCACTTCCAGTGTGATGTCGAAACATGGTAAGGAAAACTAAAATGAATACTGAAACTAAATATAAAACTAAAAATGTTTATAAAATAAAAACAAAACTAAGACTATTTGTACATTCTTCAAATGAACTGAATTAAAACTGAGAAACAAAATGGAAAACTAAATAGAAATAAAAAGTATTGCAAATTTGAAAACTATAATAACCCTGGTTTTCACATTATGTGGTTTAATGTCTCCCCCCCCCCTCCAAAAAAAAGGCAAACTGAGGTTTGACATGTCAATGATAGATGGAGATCAAATTTGTTCATTGTTAATGTTCATTGCTGACATCGTTCATCAAATTGGAAATTCAAGTAGGAAGGTAACAGCAGTATGGAGTTATTGGGAATGCATCAATACATACAGTATGTGTGATACTACTAATAGTGAGCAATATATAGCAAGTGCCCCGTTTTCCTTAAACTAATTCACGCCTACATGATGGTGGCGATGTGACCAGCTTGGTTCAGTCATGTTTTCGGTCCTGCTAGTAAGCAGGGTGATGTCACTGCGGGTTTGGATCGGTATAGCTATGGCAAGCTGTCTTAACATTTAAACACACCCTTTCCTATCTGTAGTTGTATTTTAAATAGACATAATTGTATATTTAGTAGTCTTAATGATAGAGATGTCCAAACTGTATTATGACTAGCAAAAACTGTTTGACTAGACTGACTAGACTCCTAGTCACATTTCTGTGAGTTTCACATTTCATACCTTCATATGTTAAACAAATTTATATGGCTGTTTTAACATTAAAAAGCAATTCTAGCTATCTACATTATATTTCTTGCTACAGTAGTACAAACAGGCATTTCAGATATCTTAGATATCTCTATTTCAATTACCAGTACAAATGAGCATCTGAATATGATCAGCCAGATTGTGTTTTGGCTTAGTCGTCATAACTAGATTTTTACTAGTAAAAATAACATTGTAACTAGTAATTAATAGATGTATTTTAGAGAATTGATTTTTGTGAACTGGTAGTTTTACACAGCACTAATTTTCAATTTTGCAGTTCAAAGCATTATTTTCCTGAAGTGTTGTAACTTATTAGGGCCTACCTGTGTCCAGTGTCAAGACTACAGAAATATTCAATGTCCAAGCAAAATGGCCAAGCTCTGTCCATGACCGATGGTTTTATAAGGAACACAAATTTGCACAGGGAATGTAACTTTCCTGTTTCCTGTTGCCATCCTGCTGGACCACACACTGAGACAGAGGAAGAACAGCCTCTTCACCTTGCAGGCCTCAGAGATGGTGGAGTTCTCAGGAACAAATAACTGTTTTTCTTAGTATTCACACCCACCATGAAAAATAAATACAAGTTCTCTACAGTTTAATTCATGCGTTCTTTATTACCAGCATATAAAAGTGACACACAATCTTCTTGGTCATTTTACAGCAATTAAGAATATTCAATCTTTTGACAACCACAAAATTCACTTTTAACTGGTATTACAGCAGTTCAATTTATAAACTATTTATTATTTAAGGATGATTTGCTTTATTGGGAAGGTAACCATTTATTTGTTTCTCCATATTGACCATGCACAGTTCCTCAGAAGGCATCTAGGAAGACCTGGACAACATGGATATGGAACGTGTCCCCCTCACATTTCATAATCATTCGTTTTGAGACCCCCACATTTAACATAAAATATTAGATTTATGCTAGTGTGTCCCCCCCACATTCTAAATTCTTCTGCTGCCCCTGCAGGAAGAGAGCATTTTATTAATCCAGAGTCTCTAAATTTCATACTTTGGGTTATACACAGAACATTAGGAATATATTCATACTGGGCTCACGGGTGTCGTCGAGGTCACTGTACCCTCATCACCTTGGGACAGGTCAGGCAAACTCTGTTAGAGGATAATAAGCATGTGCATGTAATCAGCTACGCCCACTAACATGTGATATACTCATGCATAAAGTTATATCTCTGCAATCCTCTGTCATGCCACAGGCAAGGACAGAGAGGAAGGCAGACATGGGGACATCCAAAGGGCAAAGGGAAATGGGCCATGGGGCGTCAAAGCAGGGTGGGACAGCTTAGGCAAGAGCACAGGACACAATTAATTCTTGTGCAACTGCAGTTATTGGGTCAACAGAGAGTTGGCAACTATAGTAATAATAATAACTGATACGTTATTTGTGAACTTTATTTTATGTACTTTCCAACCATCATGGCTTTGGACACTTTGCGCTGCTCAAACTCTCTCTATCTCCTTCACACATTCATCTCCCTCACACATTCATCTCCATCACACCGCATTCCTCATGGAAACCAACAAAAAGAACTAACTCCCAAACACATTATATGTACTGATCCTGTCTCAAAGTGTACTGACCTTGTCTCACTGTCTACTAACCCTGTCTCACAGTGTACTGACCCTGTCTCACTGTCTGCTAACCCTGTCTCACAGTGTACTGACCCTGTCTCACTGTCTACTGACTCTGTATCATAGTGTACTGACCCTGTCTCACTGTCTACTGACCCTGTCTCACAGTGTACTGACCTAGTCTCACTGTCTACTGACTTGAAGCAGTAGAATATCATTTCAACCAGGACCCTAATACTGACTGAAAACTGGATTGTAAAAGAATGCCACGAATGACTTCCAGCAAAACTTCAGAACAATAGACTCTGCATTCTAATCTGTGCCGGTTATATATACAAGTTATATAACTGCAGTCAAAACTCCAGATTTAACTGCACCTTGTCTTCTTGCCAGTAACACAGTCAAATCAGTTCATGCAGGCAGAGAAAATAAACGGTGCAGCTCTGCACCCTCTGGTTCTCCCCTATGATTGCGACAAGTAATTACTATAAAACCAGTGAAAGATTCATAATTATTAAAATCGATTATTTTCAATGTGTGTCATGATTAGTCATAGGGAGTCATACAGTATATGTCTCAGAATTTCATTACCACATAAAGCAGGGTTTGCTTTACATTATGCAATCCAAAGAGTTTCTATAGCTCACTACTAAGGCAATCAACAATACTACAATCAAGTCTAAATGCATTACTCATTAATATCATGTTTGTAATTCAGAAACCCACACAGATCTTTTAACAGGTGGCCTATTATTTAGGGAAGCGCACTTATAATTTAAAGATTGCTGGTTTGAATCACCAATGAGAAAAGTACCACTGAGGTACCCTGAGCAAGGTATCGCCCCCAAGCACTGCTCCCCGGGGGCTGAATTAGCTGCCCCCTGGTATGTCACAATGTCACGTATGGATTAAATGCAGAGGACACATTTCACTGCTATGTGCTGTGGTGTGGCGACTAATCACTTTTTCACTTCAAGTTTTCAAGTGGGCGGTGGGGGGGGTGGGGGCTGGCCCAGTAGGGGATTCTCAGCTATGAGTAAGGGGTGCTGCACAATGTGTTTGAAAGGTGTAGAAAAATTTACAACATTACTAGGGCTGGGCGGTAATTTTCACAACATATCAATATATTTTTATAACGAGATACATGATGCCACAGTACTGTTTATATCAATATGCATTTATTGTGTTAAAATTAGAGTTTTGTTAAGGATTTTTAATAGAAACAGATAAGGGTTTTTATCAATATTTGTACTTGACCATACTTGTGTTCTCGTGTTCCAGTTTTGCGCCATCTTCCACTGCCGGAGACAAGTTACAATACTAAAAACAGAAATACAGAGGGCAGTAAAAATCCTCAGATGTCATTCTTGCCCTAAATATCAGGGACACATCGGTTGCATCACCAATCCTATTATGCACTGCACACCAAGTTCCTTCTTGGGTGGCAAGTTAGCAAGACTGGTCTTGCCAAGACACAAGGATGTTCTTTACATACTTGGTATTGAGAAACACCCAGTATTCCTTCTTGTTTGTAAACAGGGTGAGAGCTTCAGTCGTGCTGTTATACAGAATCCCAGAATTCACAGCTAAAAATCAAGCCATTCAGTTAGCATCTGACAGCGGAGTTCATAAGGGAAAAGGTGAAGAATCATTGTTACTTGATTTGTTTAATTTAAAAACATTGTTATCATCCTTTGTAATATTTGTTTTATTTTGTTGAAGACTGATACCTCAAAACAGGGGTGTCAAACTCCTGGGGAGCGGAACCCTGTGTAGCTTAGCTCTTTCCCTGTTCCACTGCCAATGATTCAGTTCAAGAGCTGTGTGGTAATTAGCACAAGAAGCTGAATCAGGTGTATTAAACTGTGCAGAGCTTCAGCCCTCAAGGACTGGAGTTTGACACCCCAGCCTTAAAATGAAGGGTTTTTTTTCAGTTCAGTGCACTTTTAATGATCGTCAGTGTTCGCATTTTAGAGCCTCACTGGAACAGGGGATCCAGATGTGGAGCAGACAGGAAATCATTACGCCAAGCAAAGGACGTAGTCAAAAACTCTAGCAGAGTTCAAATATCCAAACGATCTTTTACAGGCGTAGTAGGGGAAGGCAGACACATGGGCAGACATGGAAAAAGCTACACATACACTCATCCAAGAGAGGGAATGAGATACATAATTACAGGGTCAGGATTGACCAAATAAGTTGTCAGATTTAAGTCTGGGTTAAATGCAGTGAATGTCCACACCTGTGCTGCATCGTAATATAATAAGGTATGTGTGTGCTTGCTCTGATCCAGAGGTATGTGAGCATTGCTTGGGGCTCAGTTGTTGTTACATTTTGAGCATAAGTTTCAGAGCTTGGTTTGGTTCAGTGTCTATCTTCTGGGGCCTGTATCATAAAGCTGTAATTTTGGGTAAGCAAGATAAATTATTGGATTTAAGGCAGTTTGGGCTAAATGTGAGTGAATGAAAATAAAGTCCATGTGAAATGGTATACCTTAAATGCAACCGTTGATTTATAAAACCAAAAAATCTCACTTTATGATACAGACCCCTGGAATTACACAGCTGTGTTTAGTCTGACTGTTTTGAGCAGGGCTGCCAATACAGGCATTATCTTTGTTGTTCTCTGTCCTAGCATCTTGTTTAAAAATCACTGAAGAGCTGGAATTTTGCAGCTGCCCTACAAGACAGATTTCTTTTGCATTCGTAATGTCCAGTGTTTCTACCAGTAACATTTCTCTGTGCCAGCCTGCCATGCCAAAATCTTTGCCAAGAAAAACACTTTTTTGCCAAAAATTTACCCAACCAATCAATCATCTAATCCAATGCCTTGGTGACTGGCTCGGGAGGCCTGATTCCTGTCCTCATCCCCTGTATCACGCTCAGACCGGGGAAGCAGTGCAGAAGCTGTGGGGTCCAATAAACGCAGGATTTATTCAGAGAATGCAATCAGGAACATGGCGCAACATGCAGGACTGACATCAATGACTGGACTGAGGAAAGATACTCAGACACTGACTTAAATGCACAAGACTAATTAGACACAACTAGGAACAGCTGATAACACGGGGATTCCACACGAGGTAGATGAGGGGACGTGGCACACGGGAGGATCGGCACGACCAGGGCACTAGTGATGCATGCATCAACTCTGACGTCATCCAAATCCACACATAAATAAATCAGCTACCCACTTCACCTGAAATAATTATTTTATCCGATTTAGCAATTCACACCCAATCACACCAGTATTTCTCAGTGGGATATATGTATGTATGTATAATGATATGGCAACATAATACACTGAATTAGGCTACTTAACATTTAGACTGGCAGTGGTGGCTTAATTGGTTTGACTCTCCCCAGCAAAGTACCACTGATCTACCCTGAGCAAGATACTGTGATGGATTAGCTGCCCCATGCTATGTCACATATGGCTTAAATGCAGAGAACACATTTTGTCATTGTGGGCTATAGTGTGTCAACAATGACTAGTCACTTACCCCCTTTTAAAATAACTGAACCTTTATTTAAAGTAAAAGTTCTTTTTTGGTAATATAAAATGGGTAATATAAAACAGGTATTTCCACAATAACCTGCACACAGGCTGACCTCTTTCATCCCTTCAAACTAAAAATCTGAATGTTGCTGTAGCTTCCCGGGCACTATTAGTTTAAAAGCTAATAGTGACGTTTTCCCACTGGCCAAAATAAACAAGTAATAAAACATACCGTGTTTAGCAGTCCCAACAAAGGCTGGCATTTTGAGTGTACTTGATGATCTCTTCAAAATAAAATTCTGCATGTCACTCCAACTTCCCAAATCCAAACAATTAAGAATACTAATACTATGCACTACAGTTACAGACCACTGCATGTCCAGCTCCGCCCACAGCCAGTTCCACTCCAATCGACCTTTGCTTCGCTTCCCCGTCCGGACCCTGCCCATGACTTCCCGCAAGACTGTCGATCCGAGATGAAAAGCCTGACAGTATAAAATTCGGGAGCTCTGCTCATTTTCTGATTATTGTTGGTTTGCTTTCTTTGATTTGCTTCATTGTATATGACGGTTTCAGTTTATTGGTTTATGATTTTTCGCTTTGTCCTTATCTGTACTTCTGCCTTGATTCGTTTGCTTTCTGGTTTCTATCTCTCGCCCAGTTTTTGGTTTACGTCTTTGTGCGCCCCTCGGATTCTGACACTTTGCCTTGTGTATGTGCTGTGTGTTAGGTGCGTAGCTAGTGGTAGCATAACAGTACTATAGAACAGCTGAACAGCACAGATTCATAATGTCTTTACATTCATAATTCTTTACATTCATAATTCATAATGTCTTTACAAATCTTTACACAAGCGAATGCTCATTCTGCTACCAATTGATGCTAACCTGACACACTCATTCTAACAGACGTGCTATCAGAATTTAGCACATAGTAAATCATGATGTACACTGTGTGAATAGTACAAGAGCACCTCGTTTTTAGGTCTCATGTGCAGCCTGGGCGAGGCAGCTTGTGTTCATACTGCATGTGGCTGTGGACATGGATGGCTGCAGCCAGTGCATGCATTCATCAGTGATGTAGCAGTGACCACCAAACCAGGAGAGGGCAGATGTATTGCAAGAAACACAAATACAGGCAGTGCAGTCAAATGGGTAATTTATGAACAGTTTTAAAGTTATTAGTCAACACTCGGGCAGTATTACATTAATAAGGTCACGTTCATAATACCACGGTATTTTGAAATCCTTACAACAAAATTAGCTAGGACCCCGCTCCCCCCACATAGAATAGCCGTGCACATGAAAGCACATGCATAAAACTAAATTATGAACCAGGTTTTAGTCGTCATTGATGCGGTGCATAGATGTAGACTGCTTCTATGCAGTAATTGCCAAAGTGTGGATAGTGTGGTTAAAGTGCACATTAAGCATACTGCACTTGTATTATTTGAGGGATGGGACACCCTTTCATACATGCACTAAACACATGAATGCACCCTCCAAGTGTGGTAGTGTGTAAAGGCTGATTTATACTTCTGTGTTGAATCAACACCATAAGTACATCGTAACTGTGAACCCTACACAGGAGCCTGACATGCACCTCCTCAGAAATGTGATTACACATTGCTTGCTACATGTCGCGTTGCATTGGGGCATGTGTTATGGTATTTTTTAAACACAGAGCGCCATCTTGTGGGGTCAAAAAATACAGCAAATGGTTCATGAAGCAATATGTTTTTCATCACTAATTAACAGCACATCCTGTGCTCCAAGCATGTGTTGTTCCCTGTTTTTGTCATTTACACATTTTGTTTTTGATTCCTTGTGGTTCCTTTTGCTTCTAGTTTTTTTGAGTAAAATAATGTCCCTCGTTTGTTGAAGCCGCAATGTGGATCACCTCTTCCATCACCATGCCAGTCTGCAACAATATGTGTGTGTATGTCTCAAAGGAGAACAAGATGAGATGCAAAAAGATCACTCCATTTAAACTAATGAAATTTCCAATTTTTGCATCACTATTTTTGATTTGCATGAAATTTGAATTACACATACCACTCAGAGCTCAGAATATTTTTGTTTATTAATAAAAAAAATCCTTTTGAAGTATAATACCTTTCTACACCATGGGTAGAAAAAACTACAGTTCAGACTGTTTTCTGATGAGCTGTAACTATTACAACTACATGCATGGAATATTATTTAGCACTGTATAAAGATGTGACATACAGAACGTAGCGTAATTTCATAACCTTTAGACAATGTAGACCAAATACTGCTGCATGATGTAACCAAAATAACTATGTATCCACACCTCATTAACTTCAAAGTTTCTGTATCTGTTTCTTATTTTAGCTGTGGTTGCATTAACATCCACTTTAGTTAGTTATGGAGCTTATCATTATGTTGAAGTCCGAGAAATACAATGAGCTCTATGGCTATGTCGCCACCTGAAACTGCCAACAGATTCCTACATTGTATGAAACCTGGGAACAGGTCTGTTTTCCCAACGTAGTGTCCTTTGCTAGGTCTGGGCATCTTGCCATTATTATATAAAGAACATTATAAGGGGACCATCTTGCCTGCATTCCAGAAAGTTCAACCAATAAGAAATGACAGGCATCCCCATCATAGAGAGGCGGGGTAATAATTGGACCCCAAAAGAGTAAATAATAGTAGATGATGCTTGATACACCCGCTGTCACAAATATCTCTATAAGATAAAACTGCATAAAAATCAGTGTAGTGTAACCCATGAGACACACTTGAGGCAGAGTAACTAGCTTTGGTTGTAACCTATGTGGATACACTAAAAGGCTGATTTTGGAATTCCGTTATTTGTAAAAATCAATTACCTGAAAAACATGTGCAGGGGCACAGTTACAAATTCTGGGGTCTTTTAAAAAGAAAAAAAATCCTGGGTACCCCCACAGTAGAAATTGCAGCACCCTCTGACCCCTTGCTGGTGCAGAATTATCAAGATGGCAGAGAAAAGAAGGGTAAATTGTGCAATACCTGTGCAATATCAAAGTCCAATCCAATATACAGTTGGCTCTCTAATTTCTAAAATGACCTCAATCAACTTGCGTCAGTTGATAGCACTGAACTTTAACTTACGCAATGAGTCTATAGTACGGTGACACAGTATGGCAAAATATTTTATGATAATTTTTTGATATCAAAACATATCAGTAATAACTATAGCATTCGCGTCATTACTTCATTAATTAAGTGCACGAAAAAGGCACCAAAAACGCACTGCATACTGGGTTTAATTGTAATGAACCACCCAAAAACATACTTTTTTTGTCATTAGGCGTAACACAAGGTTGTCAGACGCCGAACTGTAAGATGCTGTGGGATTTAGGTAAGCTAAAGGTCGAACACACGTGGTTCGGACACGGGTAAACACACGCGCAACAATAAGGAAATGCAACCATTAACAACAACAACACAACAAAGGCTATTATAACTTGGGCGCGGGGGATGCTGGGACATGCGCCCGGCCGGTGCTACAATATGTTCCTCTCCTGCCCTGTCCATGTGTCATTTACCTGTTTGGCCAGCGTGCTGGGTTACATTTCAAAACAACACAGGATAACAAGAAAACAGTTGAGGACGTAATGCACATTTCCTTAAAGGATTCACCCAGGTTCACCCGGATTCACGACATTTCCGGTATGGAACCAGCTACGCTAGTAGATACGCCTTGGAGCCACTAAATTTATGCAGTGGGACAGCATAGTCAAATGAGAGTGAAACAAGAAGAAATTATCTAACCGAGTGGGTTGTTGGGGAGACATTTTTAAAACATATAGTTTTCAGCTACCTTTACCTTGTATTAGCTTTAAAAATATTTACGGAACGGAGCTGTTGCTATGATCACTTGTTGCCATAACAGGAGCATGTGACGTCATCGGCACACCGAGGTGCGTTGCTGCGGCACAAATCAAGCTTGTGAAGTCTATAAACAAAATGGTGACTCCACAGCTAATTTTAGATTTCTCTGACGTGTTAATAAACAGGATCGATTCACAACTAACTACATTACTAGAATGTACTACCATGCATGATTGTACACAGGACTTGTGCTTTTCCAAGAAATGTATTCTGCAATCCCTTTCGGCAAGCTACATGGTCTTTTATTAGAATCACGCTTACTAATCATATTCCTGTCTTACTGTTAGCAGTAAGATAGAAATGCAGCATAGAATGCAATTTTTAAGCACAAGAATATGGATTCAAGACATGTACAATGCAAGTATTACTAGTAAGAATGATTATGTTTACTAGTTTGAATTCTATTTTTACTAATAAAAATCTGTTAGCTTTATAATTCAGTTTTTACTAGTCGTATACATATATTCCAATTGTCTTCCATTGTATTTTTGCCTCACATATACTCAATTCAATTTTTACTAGTAAAAATTCATATTGTATACATCTATAATTCTGTTTTTACTAGTAAAAACTCCTATTGCA
>JABFEA020000091.1:1688377-1700598 GCA_019775915.2 Cyphomyrus plagiostoma
CTTGATTTTTTTTTTCACCGCACAAATGTCAAATGTTGGAAAATTAGAGTTCCTGCACTTATTTTTTCCCACTTCAAACACTGATTTTAACTAGTAAGAATTCCAGGTCCACATATCCAGAATTGAGTTTATGCTAGCAAAAATGTAATTACAGATCTCTACATTACATTGTAGAGATCTGAAACTCACATTCTGGATATGGAGGGCAATGAAGGAACAGTGGGAGGAAGACAAGGGAACCCCAAGGTGGGCTCCGGGCTGGAGTAGGAGGGCAACATGGGACCTGGGTCTGGGCAGCTGTCCAGACTGGTGTGTCCCCATCTCCCTCTTTGGGAGATGCAGAACTGGCCTACCCTTTTTATGGACTCCTACTTACTCCGTTGTCCCCTCTCGAACTTAGGGCCGGAATAAACCAAACCATGGGTAAGGGCAGGAGCCTACAGGATTGGGCTCAGGCAACAATGGCCTCAGGGGGTGCTGCAGACGGGACAACAGAATGAGCAGGCCCCTATGGGCCGAACTATGAAGGCTAGGATGGGGAATGAGAGAGAGACCCCAGCGGCTTGGGAAGCTTTGACGGAGCAGGAGTGGGACTCTGTGGGCCGGGCTTGGGAAGCTCCAGTGAAGGACAGATATCTGGCGGCTCAGGAGACAAAAGCACTTTGACCCAGTCAATCAGCTGCTTGCAGATTCTCTTCAGTTCATCCTCCTCCTCAACAAGAACTCCTATTGTGAAATTTCCAAATATATTTTGACTAATAAGAATTCCAGGTCGGCATATCCACAATTGAGTTTTTCCAGTAATAATTTAGTTATAGATATCTACAATTACTATGTAGATATTTGAAATAACAAATATCCAAATTATGAATTTCAGATCTCTGCAATGTAATTACATTACATTAAAGCGCTGTTTGTGGGTCTATCCTCTAACCATGAGATTGTACTCCCGTTTGGGGTGAAGCGCTGTTTGTGGGTCTATCTTCCAGCTATTTCTCAAGTACTCTACACGGTCACGGTGAGTCTGTCTCCGAAAGGCAAGGTAAAAACAGAGGAAGCCATGCATCGCGATGTTTTTATAGAACTAAATTATATTTGAATGTGTGCAGAGACATCGTTGTCAGCAGCAGTTGATAAATATAGCGAGTAAGTTACGTACAATTAAGTTATGGTTAGAATAAACAATATCACATCGATTGGCACGCATACATATAGGCGAAGTTCTACAAGAAACACTACCATTTTCTGTATTTTCAGCAATCATATAATAACCAGCGATTTAAATTACTTAAGTTATATTTTAAAAATACACAAATATCGATACGATGTTTTTTTTGCAAAAATGGTTTAACTCAACGCCTTCGCAGAAAAATATTAAAATCGTCTAACTACAAAGTAGTGGGTGGCAGCATGATACAAATCAGAGCACGGCATGAGACATATGAGAGAACTGAATTTCGTGAAAGAGGGTTTACGTTTTGGGGTGTCGTGTTTTGTGGGAGGACTCATCGTTATATTGCGTCACTGCGGATTTGCCCCACCGACAAATATAAGCTGCTCACGCAGCTTACAGTTTATGCTTCCTGAATGCCTCTGATCGAAGATCTAGACATTAGTTGGTTTAAAGATGCAGTACCTAACAGTTGTGAGTATTGAAAAAGTTTTGTCTCTGTACTGCCTTTGCCTCTTGCTGATCCGAGGAATAAGCTCACTGCACATAGGCGACCATAGAAATTAGCATTTTAAAATTTGTGACTTGGACTTTGAGACACTGTTGAGTATTTTTTTTTGGTCGACACAATAGCAGACCTTCTCATAATGATATTAAACCGTTCAAGACCAAAACACTCTTTCAATTTCTAGAGGCCGATTCGTATAGACTTTAAGGACAGAGTTTCGCTTTAAGATTTGATGAATATCAGGGATGTTTCACACAGCAGCTGTGAAACCTGGGATGCACTGGATGTGTGGCGTGTGCGTCGCAACTGCGCAAAGTATTGATTTCACTTCGGTGCCTTTATTAACAGATCGGAGCATCTACGCTGTCTACGAGAGGGGCGGCTCAAGCTATGCCGCGGCGGCGCCTTGTTATGGAGTCGGAGTGGCGCCTCTTTTTCACGCGTGGGGTAAACGGCTCTTATTAGAAATAGTCAGTATAGTAAGATCTGTTGATAGTCATACTGATATACCTAGCAACATTTCATAACTGGCACCTTGCACTATAGTTTCAATGTTGAAGATATCATAGACATGAAAAATATAAAGAGTAGTTATTTTAACCATTTTAGCAGTTGCATGTTATTAAAGCAGTGTATACTATAATTATATTATGTCGATGTTAACAGAACATTAGGTGTAGCACAGTAGGTTTCAGATGCTTTGACTGCTTGATAGTTAAAACTGGTTAACTTGCTCTACCTTTTCTAAATCAAACGTTCTATCATTGATGGGCATTTTCAATAGAAAACTCGATGTAGAAAGATACGGCCGGAGCAGCCACGCGCATCCAGCGTGTTCCAGACGATATTCTTATCATAAGTAGATGAGGTCGCTATACATCATATATCACGACTGATTCTGTTTCACTACAGGTCTGCTTGATTGCGCTTTTTGGCGCACCCAGTGTCCATTCGGCCTGCCAACAGACTGAGTACGTCACTATGGTTGGTGACTGCTGTCGGTACCCTAATCCAGGTATAGGACACCTGTCACTGTGCAGCATCGCAGCTTTTAGTTTGTTTCATTAAACGACTAATAATGGTATCACTAACCAGTTAGCAAATCTGTTATACAACAGTATAAATAGTGTATGTGTTTCCAAAGTGGCGTAGATGGTGTTAATGAAGCAATTTCAGCTTTATATAAATGTAGGTAGGCTGTACTGTGTATTTTATCTGAAGCATTTTCCATTTTTGCAGGACAATTCGTTATACAAAACTGTACAAAAAACGAAGGCATATGTACAAAAAATTGCACAATCTGCCCAAGTAGGTTTATTATTATTGGTTAAGTATTTGGTTTCTAACTAAAGCTATTTGTATATGTATTAAAATGGTTCTGTTTTACCAGGAGACCTCATAATTGTTGCAAACTGCACCCACTTCTCGGACACACAGTGTGAAGCAATCTGTGAGTAGTGAGGAATTGTAGGTCAACAAGTTTTATAGGGAAAGCGTAACACTAAAGATGATGCATGTAAAGTTATTCTCACCTTCACTTGTTTGGACCATGTTTTCATATTTTCTAATCATACAGCTGTGTATCTTTAATGTCTGGACAGAGATTGACTCATTATTTTGTCTTTTTTTCCCCATAGTCATCCCAGCTGCTACACCACCAAGTACATTCCTCTAGTAAGAATAGCTCTTTAACCATTTACAGTTTGCAAGTTCATCAAACTATATTCTCATCTTGGCTGTTGTCTGTCATTAATATAACACCCTGCAACAAATTGTTTCAGTTCCAGTATATTCAAAATATAGGTCAGCAGTGTTTGATTTTTCAGTAATTTATTATTGTCCCTTGATCATCATTCTATCATTTGGTCACTGTTTTGTCATTCACATACAATTAAAAGCCATGGGAATGTTAATGAAAACTGCAGAATTCGTTCCCTGTGGCTGTACAAAAATGCTTTCTTCTCCTCTCTTCTCCTCCCAGCTTGATGGTCTCTACCGTGGTTATTGGCGTGATTTTCTCTACTGCATTAATTTATTGTCTCTGCATTCAGTCAAATTCCAGGTAAGCAGATGAAATAGCATATTTTCTCTTAACACGGTACAATAGTAGTTCATATTAAGCAGTTTGGTACCATTTTACGATAAGGATTCTTATAAATGCCACTTATAAATGGTATTAATTCATTAATAAAAAAAAAAACTGTGATATAACTTATGTACAGTGGTACCTCGGTTCTCGAACTTAATCCGTTCCGGATTCTGGATTGAATCCTAAAAAGTTAGAGTTATGATCGAATTTTTCCCATAAGAAATAATGGAAAACCAATTAATTGGTTCCCGGCCCCCCAAAATTACACCTAAATGTTTTTTTTTTTGTTTTTTTTTTAAAGCAAAATCAGATCACAAAATGAACAGGATAAAATAGGAAGAGCACTTATTGGCTTTCAAAACGATAAAGATCCTATCCCAACATTACCCCTGTCCTGCCCCAATCGTCCGCTCCTTTCGTGTCCCGCGCCCCCTCGTTAACCTCATGTGGGATCCCCATGTGATCAGCTGTTTCTTGTTGTCAATAGTCCTCTGTATTAAGTCTGCATTTTAGTTTGTTTCCCCAGTCCGGTCATTGGGTGCATTTGACTTGCTTACAGTGCTATCTTAAAGCAACGCATTCTGATCCTGACGCGATGCATTACAGTTAGATGCATTGCGACCTCAAACCTGGCTGTACAAACTGGAACCACCTCCGTGACGACACATCTTTGCCCTTATTGGTTGAAGAGTTTAGCTACGCATATCCCAGGCAGTTCCGATGCGTAATCTGCTATTTCTCCTGAATATCATGTAAAGCAGTGAGAACTGGTTTTCAGTTAATTTACCTGGTAAAATAAAGTTTAAATAAATTACATAAATGCTCTAATAGTACATGTAAGTTAGTGGTTTATTTATTGTTAGTTACTGTAATGTTGTGCTGCCTTATTTGGTTAATCGTCCAGTCTGTGAAGAAGGCATTCAAGTAAGAATTCAATTGTAGTATGACTCATTTCCTGGCGCATACAATTTATATTAGGTCAGCGTTCACAGTTCGACTTCTCATATTCAGATCCAGTTCTAGGTCAAACTGATTTGTTCGACTTTCAAGAAATTTGAATTCTAGTGAGTTCGACCACTATAGAGGTACCACTGTATATGGTATGATAACTTGTCAGTTAATGATTTACACAGTGTTATTAGCTAATTAATAACCTGATAATAAACCATTCATAAACCCTTTACAAGGGAAGGCTTATTATAAAGTGGTACTAGCAAAGTATTATTTCATCAAGTAAAAATTTTCTGTTGTTATTTTTGTCAGGAGGAGTCCTTGGATACCTTATCTTCCACATTGTTTCCCAACATATCTGAGATACCATAAGGCAGATAAGAATTCTGAAGTCAACGTGTAACCAATGTTTTTTTAAAGTGACAGAGAGGGGCATGAAAACACAAAAAATACTGGTGAAGTTCTTGGAATATATGTGCAAGGATTCAAAGATGCATTTGTTTCTGGCTAACGCTTTTGTCTTTACTTTGTACACATTTGTATAAATGAAGTACAGTGATCCCTCGCCTATTGCGGAATTTATGTTCCAGACCCATCAGCGGTAGGTGAAAACCCCCGATATAGTGGGGGATCACTGTACTCTGATAATGTACTTGCCATTGGATCATATGTATGTTTTTTTTTTTTTTGTTGTTCTTCAAATGTGACACTGTCCTGAACAACATTAGTGGTGCGGTATGAAAAGAAAACACAGTTTGGACCCAGTAACGGTAGACGTGTGTTCTGAAAGTACAAGCCAACTAGCTCCGACATGCATTATTACTGCTTATTTTGACCACATTTCTGATGGTGCAATCAGATGCTGGCAGATATAGTTTCTGGGATTAACTAATGGCCAAAAGGACTGTTTTTCCTATGCAAAGTTCCAAATTTGAGCTGCTGCGTTTAGCTGTCCTCTTTATTCCAGTTATTTTGTCATTTACAAGTTAAACTTGCCATATCTGTGAGGGAAATTGTTGATTCTGAGAAGAATGGTTGGATTGAATCAGTAGGTGTTTTTACATATTTTTATGAAATATAGGATTTTTATCTTTTTATAGATCAAATGGGATTTCTTTACTTGCAAAGGTATTTGTTGGATGTATTGTTTTTTAGAAACTGTTTATATTTTGCCCAGTCTGACTTCAGCTGTCAGCACTGAAGGACTTTTTTCCTTCAGATTTTTAAAGAAAATTCAATTTAAAGAATTGTTATCAAGGCAGTGTTATATTGACAAAAAGCAAAGGGAAATTCAGAGACAGCAGTTTTAAGCTGGATTTGTAGCTATATGTGAGAACCTAAATAATTTCAGACAAAATATACCTCAAAATTGTTGTGAAAATGTGACTTCAAGGACTTTTACAAAGCTGCTTTGTAGCTTCGTGGTCCGAGCTTGGTAGATCTGATTGAATGTTTTGGCCATAGTTCACAGGTGGGAAAGCTCTAGTGTTCCTTAGGGCAGCAGTCCTGTTCCATATAGGAAAGGAGATGGTTTTCCATGTGGCAAATGTGCAGTGTCATGTGGTGAAAATTTCCTGATTAAATGTCCAAAGTAGGTAGGTGTTAATTCGGCTCTGAGTTTAAGTTGGCAATTTGTCCTAAGACAAGTAAAATAAATTAAAATCAAACAAATGTGAATCATTCAAACTTTGCATTTAACAGAAGGCATATTCCAAACTAAATGCAATCTCAGACCTACTTATTACAACATTGTGTGTCTACACGTGTTTTAAACCCATATATCTATTTCTATGATTCCAATATACAGCTTTGGAAAAAAAATTAAGAGATCACTCAATAATTTTTAAGAATCTGCATTCTTAAATCCTGGTATAATCCTGGTTCTGCTGGCAGAAGGCTACACAATGTGACAGGCTGCTTCCAGGCTCAAAGTTTCTAAGACGGCAGTACACAAAAACAAAGTGAAGCAGGTGGAGGGCAGAAGCAACTTTCTAATGCCAGAGATGACCTCCAATGTATTCAACGTATTCTCATAAATTGGAGGATGACCTCAAGTGATCTTGAAAAAGATTAAGAAACGTTAAGTGGTGTGAAATGCACTGCTAGGACAGTTAGGACTCCTAGAAGACCTTAAATACAAAGCAAAGAAGCGCCCCAACATCAATGAGAAGCAGGGAAGAACCAGGCAGGAACTGTAGATTTTACACAGACACATTCTCATAAACTGAGAAATAAGTGAAACTAAATGTGTTGCTGTGGTGTTTTCATTTTTTCCAGACCTGTATGATAAATTTATCTTGATGGAATATTGTTAAAGCATTTCTGTTAAATGTTGGGTAGTATTTTGATCTATTGTAGAGCGTTTGTATTTTTTCAGGATAATGCACTGGTGGATTTTTTTTTTGCCTAATTTTATTGGGCAGAAAAACTTTTGTTTTCTTAAAGCCGTTACTTCAATACTACTTAGCCATTTTTAAAACCATAGTCTGGGATCATTTTTTTTCTCTCTGAAGTTGTGTTGAATAAATTGTTTATCAAATAAAATTTCCTTTGTCTCATTCTTTTTACTTACATAGTAAATGTTTTACTTTTCTCCCAATCTTGCATAGCTTGCAGTTTGAAGCTTGTTTTATGTAAATGGTTAATGAGCCATGATCAGACTCTGATTTTAGCGAGCATGTTATATTACAGCTTATGATTTTGTGGCTTTGGAGTTTACGAGCATGACTCATTGAATACCTATTCATATTTACTACACACAAAGTATTGGAAAAATAAAGAAAGTAAACAATCTGATTCAAAATGTAGGCAGACACTTCTGCAGCACAGTGTAAAGTTCACAAAATGAACCACATTAGTTGAGTGACCTCTGTCTGGCTTTTTTTTCCCCCAAGTATGTCAGTGTTCTTGGGGGGAAAAAATATTCTTAAAACTCCTCCTTGGATTGCCACTTTATCGTGGTGGAGGGGTTTGCGTGCCTCAGTGACCCTGGGGGCTATGTTGCCGGGGGCAATTGCCCCTGGTAGGGTCTCCAAAGGCAAAAAGGTCCCAGGGGAGGGGCCAGACAAAGAGCAATCTAAAAAGAACCCATTTCCAACAAAGTCCCATTTCCCTCGCCCGGAGTAGGGTCACCAGGGCCCCACCCTGGAGCCGGGGCTGGGGGAGGGGCCCGTTGGTGAGAGCCTGGTGGCCGGGCCTTGGCCCGTGGGGCCCGGCTGGGCATAGCCCGAAAGAGGGACGCGGGACCGTCCCCAGGTGGTCCCACCACCCACAAGTGGAATGTCAGGGGTTGCATTGTGGTTTGGGTGGCAGCCAAGGGAGGCCCTGGCGGTCCAATCCCCGGCTGACAAAACTGGTTTTCGGGACATGGAATGTCACCTCTCTGGTGGGGAAGAAGCCTGAGCTTGTGCGTGAGGTTGAGCGATATCGACTAGATATAGTCTGGCTCACCTAAGTGCATAACGTGGGTTCTGGAACCAATCTCCTGGAAAGAGGTTGGATGTTCTTTTCTTCTGGAGTTCTGGAGGTTGAGCGGCACCAGGCTGGAGTGGGGCTACTGGTGGCCCCACAGCTCGGTGCTTTAACAACAGAGTTTACCCCGGTGAACGAGAGGGGTGTTTCCCTGTGCCTTTGGGTCGGAGATAGGTCATTGGCTCTTATGTGCCGAATGTCGATTCAGAATACCCGGCCTTCTTGGATTCCCTTACTGGTATGCTGGTTAGCATGCCACGAGGGGAATTGCATCATTTTGCTGGGGGACTTCAACGCTCACGTAGGCAATGACAGTGTGACCTGGAGGGGGGTGATTGGGAGGAACAGCCTCCCTAATCTGAACCCGAGTGATGTTTTGTTATTGGACTTCTTTTCATAGTGAACACCATGTTTGAGCATAAGGGTGTCCATAAGTGGACATGGTACAAACATGCCCGGGGCTACAGGTCGATGATCGATTTCATAATCATATCATCTGATCTGTGGCCTTCCGTCTTGGACACTCAAGTAAAGAGAGGGGCAGAGCAGTCAACTGATCACCACCCTGTGGTGATTTGGCTCAGGTGGCGGGGGAGGAAGCTGGTCAGACCTGGTAGGCCCAAGTGTACAGTGAGGGTCTGCTGGGAACATCTGGCAGAGGCTCCTGTTCGCCGGAGCTTTAACTTGCACTGCACCTCCGGCAGAATTCCAACTGCATACCGGGGAAGGTTGGGGACATTGAGTCTAAATGGACACTGTTCTGGACCTCCATTGTGGAAGTGGCCGTACGGAGTTGTGGCTGCAGGGTGGTTGGTGCCAGTCGTGGCGGTAACCCCCGTACCCAATGGTGGACACCAGAGGTGAGGGGGGCTGTAAAGCTGAAGAAGGAGGCTTACCGGGAATTATTAGCCCAGGGGTCTCTGGAGGCAGCGGACTGGTACTGGCAGGCCAGGCAGAACGTGGCTCCATCGGGCGCAGAAGCAAAAACCCGGGTGTGGGAGGAGTTCAGTGGGGCCATGGAAAGTGACTTTTGGTCGGCCTCAAAAAGGTTCTGACAAACCATGCGGAATATCAGGAGGGGGAAGTAGCTCCTGATTCCTACTATTTATAGTGGGCAGGGGGTGCTGTTGACCTCACCTGGGGACATCACCCGGAGGTGGAAGGAGTACTTTAAGGAACTTCTCTACCTTGCCTTAGATACATCTACGCACACCGCCTTTGAGATCTGAGGGCACAGAGCTCAAGGGTGCTGGGGGGGACTTGCCCATCGCTGGGGCTGAGGTGGCCAAGGTGGTTAAAGAGCTACGTGGTGGCCGGGCCCCGGGGTGGACGAGATCCGCCCAGAGTACCTGAAGTCTCTGGATGTTGTGGGGCTGTCGTGGCTGACACACCTTCTCAACAGTGCGTGGAGGTCAGGGACAGTGCCACTTATTTAAGAAGGGGGACCAGAGGGTGTGTTCCAACTACAGGGGGATTACACTTCTCAGCCTCCCTTGAAAAGTCTATTCCAGGGTGCTGGAGAAGAGGGTGAGATCGATAGTCGAATCTCGGATTCAGGAAGAACAATGCGGTTTTCGTCGTGGCCGCGGAACACTGGACCAGCTTTATACCCTTGCAAGGGTCCTGGAGGGGGTCTGGGGTCCGCTTTTGTGCCCGATTCAGTCCTTGTAATGGTGCAGAAGTTTAGTCCGCACTGTCGGTTATAAGTCGGACATGTTCCCAGTGCAGGTTGGGCTCCGCCAGGGATGCCCTTTGTCATCGATCCTGTTTATAATATTTATGGACAGGATTTCTAGGCGCAGTCAGGATGTTGAGGGTGTCCAGTTTGGTGGCCTTAGGATTGCCTCGCTGCTTTTTGCAGACGATGTCGTCCTGTTGGCTTCATCGGCTGGGGATCTCCAGCACGCTATGTGGCGGTTCGCAGCCGAGTGCGAAGCGGCGGGGATGAAGATTAGCACTTCCAAGTCCGAGACCATGGTTCTCAGCTGAAAACGGGTGGATTGCCCTCTTCAGGTCAGGGAAGACGTACTGCCTCAAGTGGAGGAGTTTAAGTATCTCGGGATCTTGTTCACGAGTGAGGGTAGGCGACATCGGGAGCTGGATAGACAAATTGGAGCAGTGTCTACAGTTTTGCAGGTGCTTAACCTGTTCGTCGTGGGTAATAAAGAACTGAGCAGAAAAGCAAAGCTCTCGATCTATTGGTCCATCTTCGTCCCTACCCTCACACATGGTCATGAGCTATGGGTAATGACCAAAAGAATGAGATCGCGAGTACAGGCGGCCGAAATGAGGTTTCTCCGCAGGGTGTCTGGGCTCTTCCTTAGGGATAGGGTGAGAAGTTTGGATATCCAGGAGGGCCTCAGAGTAGAACCGCTGCTTCTCCATGTCAAAAGGAGCCAGTTGAGGTGATTTGGACATCTGGTTCGGATGCCTCCTGGGTGGCTACCCGGAGAGGTTTTCCGCACATGTGCTACAGGAGGAGGCCCCAGGGCAGACCCAGGACTCGCTGGAGGGATTATGTCTCTCGGTTGGCCTGGGAACGCCTCGGCATCCCCTCCGAGGAGCTGGTGGAGGTAGCTGGGGAGAGGGAGGTCTGGGTATCTCTCCTGAAGCTGCTACCCCCGCGACCCGATCCCCGGACAAGCGATAGATGATGGATGGATGAAATATTCTTAAAAATTCATTAATGATGAACAAACATGAGATCAGTCTTTTACTTGTATTACTTATGACTTGTTCCTTCAGTAGTTCATAAAGGTTTACAGAATTAACAGATATAGTAACAAATATAGTAACTGCTTGAGATAAAACATGCTTCATGATTCAAAAATGATGGGATCAGTATGTAACCAAGACTTAGTGGTTATTTAATACAAAAGTAATGGTACTATATTATCTGTACCCCATCACGTAAAGTGTTACAAATTATTCCTTTATAGATCCTTACAGCCACAAGCTGCTGATTATCTATCTATGCTTAAAAGCAGTAATGCGCAAAAATGAACAAGTGTAGATTTATCGGCATCTTCCTTATAGCTCCATCGCACCAGTCAGCCAATACAGTCTACGTTCCATTCAAATAACCTCTGTATTATTCTGTCTTTAATGGTGTAAAATTTATGAGGAAAAAAAATCCACTACACCAGATGACCCTCCATGTAATAACCAGTTGCTATGAATTTTATTTCACCAAGTGCTCTGCGTTTATGTGAAATTGCTTTGGCATATTTGTTGCTCAGGGGTAGAGCAGCCTTGGCAGTCAGAGTTGACCTTTCTGCAGAAACAGGTGTGTCGGCACCATTGTGGGCATATCCCATTAAGCCCACTCCTGATTCCATTTTGTTACTACTTCTTGGTGGCTCACTATTGGCAATTAATCATAAAATCTATGGCTGTTGACTCATTCTTTCGTTACTGAAGAAAATGACTCTCTTCTTCCCGTCGTGTTTTCTGTGCACGCAACATTATCCTCAGGTAGCTAGTCAGAGGCAGACGGGTTTTTCAAAGACAGAGTAGGCAGGTAAAAGAATGACCTTTATTTTTTAAAGCGGTTTCCATTGTAATAATAATAATCTATGGTCAGTATAAGCCATTATAATGCATTATTATTAATATTAATGCATTAGAGATGAGAGATTCAAAGAGCATTCATAATGCATAATAAACATGGCTATAATGTGTTATGCCTTTTTATAAAGTTATAGCCAGAAATGTTTATAATACTTTATGAACGGATAGTAATGCATTATGAAGGTATCTATAAAGCATTATTCATGCCTGTTTTGCCAAATATTTTGTATTACCTTTATCGAATATTTAAAGTAAAATTTATGAGGAAAAAAAATCTACTACACCAGATGACCCTCTATGCAATAACCAGTTGCTATGAATTTTATTTCACCAAGTGCTCTGCGTTTATGTGAAATTGCTTTGGCATGTTTGTTGCTCAAGGGCAGAGCAGCCTTGGCAGTCAGAGTTGACCTTTCTGCAGAAACAGGTGTGTCGGCACCATTGTGGGCATATCCCATTAA
>JABFEA020000091.1:1707114-1725787 GCA_019775915.2 Cyphomyrus plagiostoma
AGATGGCAGGATGAGGACAGTGTGCAGGCAGACAATAAGACTGGTCATCTGATTCTTGTATTGTTCCTGTAGTTCTGTGGTAATATGTTAAACCTGTTGAAGTGTAACCACAATAATAACCACAATAAAAGGAGGACAACTCAGGCATCACAAATCTTGGAGTGATTGTGTTTGAATTACTGACACTAGCACAGCCTAAAGGGGAAAACTGGTTTCTGTTAGATTTTTAGATCTCTCAACCTTCCCACTGCCAAACCCCACAAGTTACAGTTGTGATCTGAGAAACAGGGGGTTGGGTATTGACTCTTACCACCAGGTCTTCAAAATAGACAATCATTTTATAAAATAGGCTATAGGCTGTTTGTAAATGTATAGGCTTATTACTTTTACTAGAATACTTCTTCTAGGATAATTCGTGGGAGTTATCAAAACCAAATTCTTTTGGATAGGGATAAGGATAATGAGATCTTCTGTATTGATTCTTATTTTGTCGCGTGTCCAGACCATGACTGTGTATTGAATACATGTTAGTAAACACCCCTAGTGTATCTTGCACTCTTAACATTGATCCTGGTGACAACTATTCGTATTGACGTGGTAGCGGACCATAGTGGTCATAGAAGTGTAATGAAGGCAGTACCCCCCCAGTTATGGAGGGGTAATTCGCACTCTGCTCTCATCACGTTTTCTCTCTGTCTACATGAAATTAAATTGCGGTTATCTTTTAACTTTCTCAAGCTTAATAGTGATAAAACAGAGGTTCTCCTCACTGCCACTAAAGCTACTCTGGCGAAACTTGACAGTTTTTTGTATTACAACGCCATACGCCATCTCTCTTCCCAGGTTAAAAGTTTGGCTGTTATCCTACTCATTGAAGCACACATAAATAATGACTCTCGGTCTGTTTACTTTCATTTACGTAATATCAATCATTTACATGAGTCACTTATAGTTCCTAGCACGTCTAATCTTGTACAGTCCTTTCTTACATCTCACATCGATTACTGTAATTATATCGTCTCTGGCCTCCCTCACAAACTCCTCCGTAGACTTCAACCGGTTTGGAATATGGCTGCCAGGATCATTACCAGAACCCCTTCAATAGAACATACACATACTACTTCTGTCTTTCAGCAACTCCATTGAGTCAGGCGTTAATAAGTTATAGCATTGAATTTGTCACAATGACACATAAACTCCCCTTTGTGTCAACTCTAATATGTGGATTCAATATATAAACATTTCATTTGATATTTATACATTTATTTTATATAATATTAATTATGTTTTAATATTAGATGTGACTAATTATGATAAATCACAGAAAACTGATTAATTGATTGATTTTTTAGTTGTTTCACAACCAGAATTATGTTATATATAAACAGTTACTCAATGGATTGTCAGATTGATTGGTAGAGTACTCGATTATTGATATCATCGATAGTGACAGCCCTAGTTGTTAATACGATGCCCTCTCTTGTTTTATTGCCATTTGTGCATCTAGCCTTTCTGAAAGCATTGAAATTAAGCTTGTACTTGCTTGCAAGTAGTATTTTTTATTGTAAATGAATAATCTGTATATCACAAGTTTAAGTTAAAGCATTAAAGTCACTAAAATATGGATAATTTTAACATTTTTTTTCAAAAAGAAAAGATAAATTAAAATTAAGCATTTGTTTTTTTGTAGTGATTGATATTTCCTAGACTTTTAGGTGCATTAAAGTTATGTCATTTGCTGCTCTGATTTGATGATTTTTAAAAACCATTTTCAACCAAAAATCAAAGAATACAAAACTATATAAAATGTTTTAAAATATTTTAACTTCATTGCATGTAACCCACAATAACCTTGTGTCATTAGAGATTTTTTTTTATTAGTTTTGTTATTTTTTTCTATCTTTGTAACTCTTGCCCTGCATTTGATGATATATTTATGTTTATTACTTCCTTAGAGAGAAAACCAACAGGTTAAACAATTAAGTTGTACAACTTGATTCTGCCTTCAAACTAATTTTTGAAATTGATGTTACGGTAATGAGTTGGTGAGACTGACCCATATAGTCCCCTTAATTCTACTTTAATTTAGATAATACATTTGTAAATATTTATGATAATTTGCTTGTTGTTTAATCGATTCACGGCCCTACTATATATTAAAAACTCGCTGTTAATTACATGTCATGTCACCTATTTGCAAACAGAGATGAGACACGGAGAGCCAGTGTAAGAAATGATAAAAGCAAGCAAAGTGACATTTATCTCACTGACATTTTTGTCCCGCCCTTTGTGAAGCCGGGGGTACGGACTTTTTGCACTGGGATATGTGTGCATTTTAAACTGGGGAAAAGCAAACGTTTCAGTCCTTGCGAGTATCCCGAATCTGCCGGCTGGTGGAAGAGCTGACCTCTTCGTTAACCATTAACGGACATTATTAACGCTCATGACTGGGTAAAGTGGGGGCAGGAGCAGCTGGCGTTGGGATATCTTCATCTGTGAAATGTAAGTTCTGCGAACTACTAGACTTTCATATACGCATCTTTATGGCAACACTACGATGGAGTTGAAATTAATGATTTGGTGTTTGTACTTGCAGTATGTCAGGTGTGTAAAGCTTCAGTGAAGCTGTTCCTTTAAGCTGGCTCACTCACTATGCAATCTAAACGCGAGGTTAAAGTCAATCATCCTTACCAACTTTAAAACTGAGTGCGTTTTATCGAGAATGCGTGCACGTTAATTCGCTGCTGTTTAAAAATGAAACATAAGTATCTTAGAATTTTAACACTGGGCACAAGCCATCGTTTTGGATTACTGTGGTGCATCTGATGTAAAGAACAGTTGTTATTCTCTTGAACGTAAGGTGGACCTGTTGCACTTTTCCCACATTTAACACTACGGCTGTTAAATGCTAGAAGCCGCAGACGTGCTTGGAATTTACGTGCGGGCGACACGTGCGGAATACAGAGGCTCGTGTCTGTGAGGCGCGCTGTGCTCGTTTGCCTGCGTTATTCGGGCCTCGCGTTTCCCAATGTAGCCTTTCGCACGCCATCTCAACGCGCAGACGTGGTGTTCCTCCTCAGATTATGTGTTAGAAATATCATGCTTTGACATGTCCTCGTTTCGTCGGTTTCCATTGCCTGTCTGCTTTGTCGTCTTTTGGTTGGTTTTAATTGGTACGTTTTTTTATGGAATGGTATCAGTAGTGACAGACTAGTCTGTCTGGTCAGTGAACTTCCTGGAAAACTACAGTGTGAATGTTAGGAGTTCTTGTTTAATCCTGCACGACACGGATATTATGCAATGTTTGGGATTAGAAACCAAAATAAATGGTTACAGATCGTCCATCCTGGTCAGAGTTATGGGACGATGCTCATAGCTCATATTTATCCTTTTACACTCTGAACTAACTGCCGAGTTAAAATATTTCCCCGGTTCACACGAGGTTACTGGCATGCAAGAGGTCTGTGTGGTTTCTCTTTACAGTATGTGCTTTTGGCTGGAACGCAAACCAAAATTAGTTATTTTCTTTTGTAGGAGTATTTCACAGAAAGTATTGTGACTAAGAAAATAAGATTCAGTGGTCCGCTGCACTGGTTGTGGGTGCGTGTGTGTGGCAAACCAGGAACTGAAAGTCACTGCATACAGGGAGAGGACAAAATGGCACAAGATTAACTCTGAAGTAAGTCAATCACAATTGCAAATATGAGCTGCAAGTCTCTTATTTATCATGCACTCCATATGACAGAAATCTGAATGCTGAAATTTTTGTTGCTGTGCTGGGAACTCCTTCATGAAGATGCACCAAATATAAATGAGGGTTAATGGGGTAGTGAAAATATGATTATGACAGATAATGTAAATAATAGGCTAAATGCTAGTTAGATTAACGTGGCAGCATTTTGATGAGTGACTTTTCAAAGCAACAAGAGGTCTGTTCATCCACTTTTCCAACCGTTTATCCTAGTCAGGGGTTGCAGGAACTAACAAGAGGCCAAATAGTCAGTGCATTCACTGCTTGTGAATCGGTCACAAAAACGTGAACGATCTGTGCTGACAGACCGGTGGCTGCAAATTGACAGTCACTGATTGGGTTACTTAAGAGCATAGATGTGAAACGCCACAAAGGTGACTCAAAAGTTAGTACAGAACTGAATCGACGTTTGTGACCCAGTCTCAATGACTGGCAACTAATATTGTCATTTGGTGTCATTTTGTCACGGTTTTTCCTTTATCTGGAAGCTTTTACATTTGATGAAAACCAAAGGATACAGAATGCCCACAATCCGAGGGGGGATAATGGTACAGCTGAGGCAGTCATCTGGTCTGTTTATCACTCTGTATGGTTATGTAACAGCCAGGGTATATTAGACCATTTTACAGGACCATCTTCCATGCCCCCCCCAGTCACCAGATCACCAGTACTGGAATGCAGAATGCATAGCAGGTTTATGCCATCTGCCTCCCTCAAATAACTGGGAAATGATCTAATATCCCACTGCACCCACTTGTATGACGGCATTCCAGTATGGACTGAAACTGGGTTTTCCTCAAAAGGTGGCTCAGATCTTCTAGTCTTCGACATTAGTATATTGGTAGATGTTTATTTTTTCCATTCCATACATTTTTCTGTGTATCAATCATTTTTACTTTAGTGGAAAATGATTAACTTTAAAAGAATTCACCAATCAGGATAATCTTCCTGCCACCTGGGTATGAGAAATTAGCCAAATCAACCAACAGGAAAATCTCTGTCTTTATCTTGCATGCAAAGAAGTGGAGCCTGTTTTCCGAAAGCACAGACGTTTCAGTGTCCCAGCTTGCACAATGGAGCTGAAGTCTGCTGACGAGGAGCTATCTGATCCAGTCTCAGGGATCTTGCTGTCTGTTTAGCCGCGACTGTCTCCAGCAGGATAAAAGCACCTTTCACTCCTGTATTTTGCCAGTGACTCATCCCTTTGCTGCAGCATGGGCACAATCCCTGCCTCTGTGTATGTGTGTGTACACGTGCGTGTGGGCCAGATGAAGGTAACAAACGAATGCTGATCACTAAAGCCCAACCTCAGGCAAATTTTAAAAGGACACGCTTTTACGCTTGTTAAAAATTGATATGACAAGTGTCATTTTCCTATTTTTGCAGGTAGTGCATTTTTTATTTATTATTTAAAACCTTTTTTTTTTCTTAAAGAGCTGAGTATTAACTTTGGAAATGCCGTAAAATGAAAATGGCATCCTGGGTCTAATCTACTGTACTTTACATCTTCTGATGTTTAGTTTCTGTTATGATTGAGTTGTTATTGTATCTCCTTTGGGACTATTGGATTGAGCAGATTTGAATTCATGGCCTTAATTATTCTTATCAAATCTCAGCAGCAAGGAGGATTAAGTCAGCCCAAGAAAAGTACAGTTCTGTGTAGAGGAGCACCTTTGTGTATATAATTATAATTACTGGTAATGGCCAAGATAGCACAGTAGGTGCACCTAATTAGTTCCAGGTAGGACTTAATTTTTCTTCCTGAACCATTTTAAGGATGAATGAGCTTTTCAGTCTGAGAAGCCATTCTCTACACTACTGTTGTACAGAGCTGTTATTATTGCACTTGTGGACAACCTGTTAGATTTGAGTCTGTGACCACCCTCATTAACAGGGTGTTTTCAGGCCACAGAAATATTTTTCTTGTTTCTTACCTCCACAAACTCTGCAGACCCTAGATCCTGTAGTGTGTAAAAGAGGCTGGGTGTTTGAGATACTAGAATCGCCTTGTTTGGCACCAATAATCATACTGCTTTCAAACTCTCTTTAATCAGGTATCTTGGATAGAAACTTTATTTATCCCCAAAGGGGAAATTTGGATATCCAGTAATTCCTTAAACATAATCAAAAAAGTACATACTAATGAAGATAAATATAAATAGCTTACTAAAATACATCCTAAAATGCATCCATATTACACATAACACAGTCCCTTAGTTATAATACAGTTATAGTAGATAAGCGACAGGGGGTGGAATGGGAGAGCACTATTAAAAAGTCAAATTGCAGTGGGGACAAAAGACCTCCTACACCGCTCAGTTCTGCAGCGCAGTGAGAGAGGCTGTCTACCACTGCTGCCCCAACCCTAACCCTTTCTACCACTGTTTAAGTGAGTCCAGCATCCCGCCCAGCACCGAGCCGGCTTTGTTCACCAGCCTGTCCAGCCTCTTGATGTGTTTATCTGTTAATTCTAATGCCTAATTGGACAGTAAGTGAACTTCCTGACCCCGTCTATGCGTTGTATACATTTGGCTGCAGCCAAATAATTCATTCTTGGGTGGGTCAGGATATTTCCATTAGTCAGTGGGTGTACCTAATAAACTAGCCACTCATTATACTTAATGAAGGTGTCGGTGCATTTTTAAAATATTTATGAGTTAATTCTATCTCCCTATAACAACTAGCGTATTGTAGCAAGGGAGTGTTTTTTTTTTTTTTTTTTTTTAAATTTTTGTTTAAATGTCAGATGCTCTACTTGTTAAAATTGACTACTGCAGAACATTTTAAAAGTGAGAGAGAACTAGGTATTTACCAAGGGGACCTCTGAAATCCTATTGGCTCCCTGTGCATTTATTTTTGTTTTGTGAGATATCAGTTACAATGAATAAGACATTATAGCCGTAATCACTATGTTAATTTTTTTTGTGTGTCTCCCCCTTGAAAATAATCTGGACCTCCGCTTTATAGGGAGGTATCTGCACTCATTTATGTGTCTGTGAGGTGTGGACATTGGTTGTAACACTTCTGTGACCTGGGTACTAGTTTATTTTTCATTGGTTTTGTGCTGTGTGTTGAATTTATGTTGATCTAGCCACATATGTCACTCTGCGTAAAGGTGATTAAATTAATGAGAAGATAAATATTTTATATTTAGAGAAATGAAGTGGCTGTAATTTGCCCGGCACAAGATGGTGTTGTTCAGTGTAATTCATTTTAAGGGGGCCCAGAAATAATGCCATGATGGTCCTAAATTTATGGGAAAAATCACGTAAAATATTTTAAGTAGCGTCTAAGCATGATTATCTGTGATTCAAAAGATGAGCTTTTATATAAGATCCCCCTACAGCTGGGAATTGCTTGGTTGGGCAGGCAGAGTTTTAAGGGTTAAATCACTTGTCCATCATTCTTTCAATGTTCCTTTAAAGTATTTGATACATAATGAATATAATATTAATATTGCAAAATAACTGTATACCTCCCTCTGTGTGACGAAAAACAAGCAGGTTTAGTTTGAGCATTGTTTCGGGTTTAGTTTGAGCATTGTTTCGGGTTTAGTTTGAGCATTGTTTCGGGTTTAGTTTGAGCATTGTTTCATTATGATAGGTTAGACTTTGAGGTCCCTCTGTGCTGTTTCAAGCCAGTTCCCGAGCGCATTAATGTGGTTTAATTTGCTGCAGTACCAAAAAGTCGAGCATAGCCCCTGGGGAGGTCTCCCTTTCTTCAGCTCTAGTTTCGCTCTGCAGAGAGAAACTTGAGATTCTTCCAGTGCTCCAGTTGATTCTGTTGGCCGTCCTCCCCAGCTGTCCCTTTTGTCACCTGTATGTTTTCCACACTGTCTTTTTAAAGAGTCAAGTACATGTCCTCACAGCATCTAATTATTGCCCTGTGTTATCTTCTGGGCATTTTTTCCTTCTTTTTGTCAGTTTGTGTGTTTTTATTTAAATTCAAGCTTTTGTAGCACCATTCAGCTTTCATCACACGTGCATGTGCCTCCAGCACAGAAACAACAATGGCAGCAGGGAGGTGATTTCCTACCTGGCAGGTGAAGCGTGTTACTCTTGAGGAAGTCACCTGATCCCTTCTTTTTTTTTTTTCCTCCACCTCCTTTTTTCCTCAGAACGCCCACACCTGCATTCTCGCGCACCGGTATTGCGGAGTTTACAGCAGCTGCAGGAAGCCGTGAAGTGAAAGAGGAACGAGGGAACGCTGAAGCAGAAAGCTGCCGTTTTGTCGATTTTATACCATCAGGAAGTACCCAGCTCTGAAGGGTGAGTTGGAGGAGAAGGTAGCATCTCTTACACACTCTACAGACGGTACGCTGCAAACTCAAATGAAAGAGAAATGTGTTCACATCATATAAGCAGTCGCTGGTTTAAAACGAGGAAGGTAGCATTCCTAGCATTCCTGATTCTGTTTCAGTAGAAAATAAGTAAATACAGGTTGTTGCTTGGCGACACATGATCAAGTATACAGTTGGGTCAAATTTGTGTGAAGTTAATTTTAAAACTTGTATTGTCGACAAGGGATAAATAAAACTGCTCATCAATGTTTTCTCTCCCTTGTTTGTTCTCGTATAATTTTTGTGTATGTTTTTATTTATTTATTTTCCTATAACCTCAGTGCCGCACCTTAAATACTAAATTTAAAACTGGCTATGGTCATATTTTTTTGTTGCACCAAGAGTAAGTTTGTGGTGCATGTGTGTGTTTTTGTCTGTCTTGACCCTTTTGTGAAATGAAACTGCTGTGTGAGACGGATCACAGAGCCTGAGTGCCATTTATTACTCTGAAAGATCTTCTGGAGTGATCTGTGGATGTTGTACATGTAGTCCTCAGTCAAGTATATTTGATATAAATATAACAGTAAGGGCTTGGAGGTCAAGTCCAAGAAAATTTAGTTATTTATGTGGGAAGTTTTGCTTCGGTGAGTAGTAAGATGAAGCTTTTAACTTTCTGGTTGGGTACTACAATGTCGAGTGTTTTTCCCATGTTCCAGTTTCCTGTGTTCTAGCTCGTGTTTTGAAGCACAAATGATTCATTGGGAAAAATATAAGAGAGTGACATTTTATACAATAGTATAGGAACTGGAAAATTTTAATACCTGTTAAGTTAAGGAAATGTACTTTGACTTATTTGATATTTGCATTCCAACCTAGAATACAAATCTAAAGGTATCTTTACTGACAAAAGTTTTTGTTCTTTGAAAACTACATTTCCTGTTAGCTTCTGAACACGTTGTTTTGAGCATTTTGTGCTGTGTTTGGTGATGACCAAATTGAAGCAGCTTTTGGTGGAGTCCCTCCTCAAGAGCTACCAGCAGGCTTCTGTCTTACCGAGGGCTTCTATGTGAGGCAGCTGCCCCACTAATGAAACTGGAAGAGCTGGGTAACCCTACAAGCCCCACAGAACTGCAGGACTACAAGAGGAAATTCTAAACAATCTTGTTGCAAAAGTATTGGGGAGCTCTGTAAGGGATTCTGGTCTTGGTGTATTTCAAAGTGAGTTTTTCTTTATAAGAAAGAGATCTAAATTCTAGAGAGAATGCTTTATTTACATTTCTTGCCACCCACACATTTTTGTTGTTTAGGTCTTGCTCATCTGATTGGACTGAACTTGCACATAGTTCAGCTTTTGTCTCTTGGAGCCAGCTTAAGTCTCTCTGAATGGCTGGTTTCAAAGCCCTGGGGCAGCGTGTCTGTCCATCTTGCAGACGTGGCCGTGCATCATGAGACAGCGGGTCGGTCTCCCTCGCCCAGCTGTGGCTGCTCTTGTTTTCATTGGATTGTGCTTTTCCTTAAAATGCAAAGAAATAAATTCCACTTGGCCTGGAGGAACGCCTGCATTCCGTCTGAGGTTTCAGGAGAGGCTCAGCCCGCTCTCTCATTTTCAAGGAAGCTGAATCTTTGGTGCCGTCCTGGAGATGCTCGTGGTTTTAGGGCCTGTATGGTGCCGCTGGAACCTGCAGGTGCGCTTTTGCTTTTCTTTTGCCTTTGTACTCATTTTCTTAAAATGCATACCTGCTGTGACAACACACAGCCTGTAACAAAGCAGGTTAGGTTTGTGCACATGCAGAAGGCTTCCCTACGTTACAGGTTTATCATGTCACCCCTCTTTGTTTTGATAAATTGTGTTGCCTGAGAGAGAGAGAGAAAGAGATGTCTTTTCCTTGTTGAAATGCATTTTTTTTTCCTCCAACGAAAATATGTTTGAGTGGAAAGATGTTATTTAGTTAGTGACTGGACCGACCTTGCAGTGTTTGCACCTGGCTACTGTATGTAAAATTGGAGGAATATAAACTGTAAAAATTCATTCTCACATCTCAAATGCCTGCCCCCCCTCCCAACCACCTGCCCAAACCTTGCATCATGTTTCATTTGCAGATGTTCTACACAAACAAACGAGGGAGTTTCTGCAGTGTGGAGTGTCTGGGCATTTAATCACTTTAGCACAGGCATTTAATTACGCAGGCAAGGGCATAACTTTGGGTTGGGCCTTCTCTGTGGCACTCCCATAACTGTGTGGGGGGTGTTTGCATGGTCAAAGTTTGCCGTGTCTGCTCTGTCGTAGTGATTTTATTATTATTATTTTATTTTTCTTTCACGTCACACATCCTGCGAGCACCAGTGGCTGCTGCCAAGAGAAGACGTTTCCGTCTTACTCCTCTGTATTGCTGCCTCAGGTTTCATGCGCTGTTTTTTTTTTTTTTTTGCTGGGACGAGTGACGGTGTAATGTTTCATCTCCCCGTGCTGTAGTTTAAGTGGGAAGTGTGTCATGTTGATGGAGGGGCAGGCCGGCCGGGTCCTCTGAGCGCAGTGGAATAATCCACCACTTAAGTGTGACACAATAGGGCTGTTTAAATAAGCCAAAACGACACACACTGCAGCCTTTTAATGTGCTAAAAGAGCTATTTGTTCAGGAGGAGGGACCTTCCCGGAAGCCTTAAAAAGCTTATCTATTTTGCTTGGGTTCTGATCAGGCCAGTGCTTTACACCCTCATGCACACATGCACATGTGTGTAGGCAGACTGGCAGCCTGACAGCAGGCAGGGAATCCCGTGTCTGTTCATGCTTTCTGCTTTTTCAGTGCCGCTGGCCCTCCACACCTGGCCCTGGGTCTCGTCAGCATTGGCCCTTTTAATTCACTGCATTTTGGTGAGTTGCTAAACTGTCTTGTTCTCCTGTCAGCACTCCAGGAGAGAGAAAATGTAGCGCAAGATCCTATGGTAATGCATCCATTAATGCCTGCCCCCCCGCAGAAGTCCTGAACACAGGAGAATGGAGGCCGGTCCATTCAGCCGCAAGCAGTGGGCATCACAGTCACTCCGCATCACTGCCAGGGAGCTGTCTCTGGTCAGCACTCGTGGTCAGAGCAACGCCATCGCAGAGCGCTTCTCTAAGTACGAGCTCTCGTCCACACTCACAGCCTTGCTGATGCTTCACACCCAGATTCTGTCTTTCTACGACATTCCTCTCATTCACGATGATCCTTACTGCCAGGCTAATGGAATTGATCATTACAGAAGTGGTAGAGCGGGCACTAACAAAGTGTTTCTCAAACCGGTCCTCGGAGATCCCCAGACAGTCCACGTTTTACCTTTTTCCCAGCTCCCGGTAGGGCACACCTGGTAAGGACCTGGGAGGGAGCAAAAATATGGGCTTTCTGGGATGGAGGAAAAATATGGGCTGTCTGACAGGGAGCTGGGAGGAAGCTGTTATGCACACCTGAAACACTGCTCCTTTTTAAGCTAAATGAAAGGTTAAAAAGTCTACTGTGTTACATGTTTGACTTTACTGGTTGTTATTCTTTTTGTTTAAATGCTATCCCCCACACACACATTTACTTAAATGCTGCCCTGTTCTGAATTTTTAAAGGTCTATTCTGACTCATCAGTAGCATGCCAGCAGGTTATTCCAGAAAAGCCTGTATCCTGACTGACTTGCAGCGCTATGAGAAACCCTTCCTGTGCGAGCCTGTGAAATCAGCCCATCAGGGTCCATTCATTGTAATTTGTTGGTGTGGATCCAATAACAGCCTGTAGCCGGGGTTCCCGTGAGGCTCTTCTTGCCTCTCCGTACGTGCCTCTGGCATGTTGCAGGACACCCCGCAGCAGCCTCTAGGACCCGTGCATTGGAAGGCTGGCAGGCTCTTATCGCATTAAAAATGCATTGCATTGACGTCAGTTTCAGGCTGCTGTATCATAATTGCATTTATCCTGCCTCAAACACAAAAAGGGAACTGCCCTTTTAACACTATCAGTAAATGTTTATTACTATTATATGTAAAATAAGGCATTGCATAACTACAGTTATGACCCACATTCCTCAGGCGTGACGAGAACCATTTTAATGTTTAAGAATGCAACGTTTCCATGGCTTCTCAAAATAGTTCTTCCTGACGGGTCAAGAGAGACCCGCTGAACTTTTCCTGCAGTGAGGCAACATGAGCCAGTCCTGCGTGAGAACTGTGTAAAAGAAGCATGGAACATAGAAATATGGAGCAGTGAACAGGTGGTGGGTTTTTTAACTAAATCACACTGGTCTTTCTTTTTTTCCAAAAATTCAGAAACGGTTTCCAGCAAGACTGCTCTTTTTAGAAAAAAACATACCATTACTGACCACCAGAGGGCAGTGACATCCCTGCTTGGTTTCAGATTTCAAGTTTCAAATTTCAGGTTTATGTGTCTAGTTAACCTGTTTCTGGCGGAGAATGGGGATGCTGGTCCCACAGCAGCAATAATGGCCAGTGCTGCAGGGGGCTTTTCTGCTAATTCATAAGATTGCTGTTTTTAAATTCATTGGTCCGTACTTCCTAATTAACGCCTGTCTTCCTGCTCTCCCTCCTACCCTACATGCTCCATAGATACCAAAAAGCTGCAGAACAAACAAACTTGGAGAAGAGGAAAATGGCAAGTATTAAATATGCCAGTCTGAGGAGTAACAGTGCTTTGGCAATAATCAGATTTCTCTAGAACAAAAATGAGAAGCTTCCCTTGCTGGGTGATTTGTGAGAAACTCATTTTCTGTCCGGAGTTCCGACCACAATTTGAGATGGATAATCTCTGCCTCCCTGCTTCACCTGCTTTGCAATGTTTTGAAAATGTCTACCATGAAACATTTTCCCTGCCGAAGATGATCGTTTTGTTGGCTTAGCCAAAAGTCAATAAAATTCAAAAGTGCCATAAATAAAATATTCCATTATTTTTTTCATTTTTTTTGCAAACCAGTAACATGAAATTTCCATTGCTATCCGAATGTTTGTTTCAATATAACCATCAACATTGAAGTAGTTACAGGGCACATGTTGAGTACAGGACATTGATATCCTGTTGAATAGCTACAGGAATATTTGAAATCCCCTTAATGTTATAGGGAGTGAATCACATCCATGGTTATTATTCATATCTTTCTGCTATAATAATCTTGGAGGGATGTGGAGCCTGTCTGCTTGCTGGGCTGTAGGATTGAGACGTGGGTGCTGTGTTTTATCGATATAGTCCATGCTATGTTGGCATCTGCCATTCTGCTCCATTCAGAATGTGGAGGAGAATTTGAACCCATGCAGTGGTGTGGCCTGTACACTTTTCATAATAACATAATGGCAACAACCTTTTTTGCACAATAGGAATAGCGGGCTATTTAATCCTCCCATTTCCTGGGGATGGTTTTGTCATACTCTGTCATGCCTGATTGATGCAGTAGTTTCGTTGCCCAGATTTATGCCGGATTTACTGCTGAGGTTTAACTCTACTGTGTGACTGTAGTGAAGGGAAGGACGAGGAAGCGCTTTATGCCCAGGAGTGTGGGTGTTCCTGCATAGTTTTCCTTGGATAGTCCTTCATTCTGTGTGGAAAGGGCCAACAAATTAGCATATATGTTCATTTGTGGCAAGTAATCACTGACTTGTCAATGAAGTGGAATTGAGACTGTTGGTGCCCCAACAAGTGGCTGCCCTTCACACACAGCTTACTCTACAAAGAGCAAGTTGAGAGAGGCATAAAAAGAATTTCCCCACAAGGACAATAAAGGGTTGATTTATAAAAATGTGACAATTTATTTTTTCAATTAGCTCTTATTTGCAGGGTTTTTGATGAACTTAAAAATACCTTAATACATTTTGTACTTTGGATGGGGGTATTGGTAAAATTTATTCTGAATTTCCTGAAGTTTATTATCTTTTAATATGTCACCAAATATCAAGAGCGAAGTAAATTATCTTTTTTTCTTCTCCTTTCTCCTTCCTTCCTCCCAAACCCCCCCAGAGTACTGAAGCCTTGCCCCCCTCATTCCGCTCTGGCAACTTAAGCGTACTAAAGAAGCGTTGGGAGCAGCCCTTGCTGAAGGAAAAGCCTGTGCCCCCGCCCGCCGGGTTGAGCTCCCGACCCCAAGCCGGTACCGATCATGGGCCGGTACCAGAGGGTCCGGCACCGGCCAAGCCCTCGACCCCAGCAGCCTGCAGCGGTGACCAGCGAGACCCGGGTGCCACCAAGCCGGCAGCGCAGCCCTCCATCCTCCAGAGGAGGCCGTCAAAGCAGGCTGCAGATATGGTCGGAGAGACCAAGGTCACCTCAGCCCCCAGAACACTGGTCCGGAAGCCCAGTGTGCCCATGGAGGACCTGAAGATGGTGTTCGAGCAAGGGCGAGGGGCGCGGACCGAAGTAAGCGCGTCCTCCGGGGCTTTGTGTCCGCTCCGTAGGCGGTCACCCAGGCACCTGAATGCCTATTGAGTAGAAAAGGTGTATGGAGCGGCCTCATCCTGACTCTACAGCAATGGTGATCTCCCATGGGTCTCCTGACAGGTCCCTGACCTCCAGGACCATTTTGAAAGCACCTTTTAAAGCAGATGCTCAAAAGGCATACACATGTAAAGAACTTTACTTATAGTTTATTATGAATATAGTTCATAAGACAGGCAAAAGAATGTTCGTAGGGTGACCGTGAATATTAGCAATGTTGCACCAGATCTTCCATATTCTGTGTGTGTTTGTGTCTGTGTCCACCCATTGTGCAAAGACATGCCGGTAGGAGGCTTGTTGTCTCTAAATTGCCTGTAGTTTTGTTTGTCCTGTGAGGAATTGACATCCTTCAAAAAGTGCCATTTTACATGGATGGATGTAAGGAAACATATGGGACTTAACTGTAACAGCCCAAATTAGGCTGTTATGTCAATCAATGAATATACTATGAATACAAAAATATATTAATTAAATTCCAGAGCTGATGCTGATTCCAAGCCCTAGAATGCATCAGGTTGTGTTTGGTTCAATTAATGCCCTGATTCGTGCCATGTTTGGGTTTTCCTGTCATCCAGGCTACCGCGTCTTTGACTATTTTTAGGACCAGCCTTGAGTTGGCATGTGGCTCTGACTCATCCCTCTTGTATCCGCAAAGCCCCAGGTCTTTTTCAGGGGAAGTGCGCCACTTCTGACATTTACATTGGATAGGAAACGGAATCAGCCCTTTGTCAGGGCTGTTACTGAAATCACACCCTTTTATTTTGTGTGTTCCTGAATGCCTGCTGTGTGTGAAATGTGCTTCTCAACGTGCCATTTGCCTTCCCTGCGTGGCCTGCAGGGCTGCCAATGCTGTACTGAAGCCCGGGAAACAATGTCCAAGTGAAATTTTTAATCAAAATAGAATATCATCGTTATTTAAAAACGAACTTTTAGTCCCGTATGACCATCCCTCAGCCCTCATTCTTGTTTCGATACTTTGATTGGTACTTTGTGCCACATGCACGACATAATCATGCGGGTCACACTGTACTTCATGGGGCACAAATAATATGCTATTACTTTGTATTAATTAACCACAAATTACGTCTTGCATACTGAAATCGTGTTAATTCATCGTTAATGAATCGTGATGCCTATTATATCTCAAGCAGTTATGTTACTATATCTAGTTCCGTAAACCTTCATGAACTACTGAAGGAACTACTACAGAATTACTGAAAGAATAAGTAATACCATGTTTGTTCATTAATGAATCATGATGCATATTTCTCAAGCTTGTTAAAGGTTTATAGATACATTGTGAACCACTGAAGGAACAAGTCATGATTAACACTAAAGTTAAATACTGATCTCGTGTTCATCATTAATGAATCATGATGCATCCTTTACCTTATAATTATATTTGCTTTATGATTTGTTCATGATTTGTACATCAGTAGTAGCTGAGCCATTACTAAGCATTTGTGGGCCGCAAGGTACGCTCACTCATTTCGGATTAAACTGGGTTGCTTTGGCGTTGTGGATTAGAAAGAAAAAAAAATGCATTCTTTTCTCGATATCGGAATTAATAGGTGCCAAATACAGGAGCTTGTTAAAGCTTGAACGTCAGATTTTATTTGGGCAGATCAGGTAAATACTGAGGCATGTGTCCCAGTCAGAGACCTTGCAACAGCCATGTCCTTTAAGTGTCACAAGGTCCCCAGCCTTCTTCCCCACCCCCCTGCTACTCTGGTATGGGTGCTGGCTTACTGGGCATCTGCTTTGTAGCCCAGGTTTCAGAGGTGCCCAGTTTTTCCTACCTCTCCATTACTGTAATGTAAATCTCCTTGCCCGTCTGTGGTTACAGCCAAGCATTCAGCCAGAAGTTTGCCGATCTTAGCTGGCCCCCTCTCCTGGTGTCTGTTAGCTGGAGCAGCCCCCCCCCCCCCAGACCTGATAGTAATCCAAGATATGAAGTAATCTTAATTTACTGGGTTTGGTGGGTGTTCTCAAAATAGCAGTGAAAATAAATTATCAACTATTTTTAAGAGTCGTGTTGAGGTCCATTTAATAATAGAGTAATTTTTTTGCTAAGAACAGATGAAATTACTTTTCATTTGGATAAAGGGTAGTTAAATCATATTGACTCCATCCTGCAGTGAAATGAAAGATGAAGATTTGAGAGAGGCATTTTGTCCTTATCCGAACAGTGAGATGATCACCCTGCTTATCCTCCTGCTTCAGGAGGATATCCCTCTGCGGGTTCCGGTGTTCGAGTCGAGGAGCTACCACTGAGATCATCACTGACTTCATGATACTGACAACGGCTCATGTGGTCATGATCACACCGTGTAAATTTTAATTTTAGCAGCAACAAACAGATTGCACACGACTGACGTAATGCCAGCACCCTCTCCTTTTCAGTCCTGCCAGCAGTGAGTGAATCTACAGTCTGGGCCAGGATTTTGCAACATTTATTGCTGCAATATGTCTCTGAGGTTGTGTTTTGGACGGCTCCATTAACGGATGGTTGTTCATCTTTAGATGCGAAGGAACGATGTCAGTTTGGTTTCTCAGTCCTTGGTCTGCCCTGAGCTGAACTGGATGGTCACTTTGGAATTTTAAAGGCTATCTGTGTGACAAGCTCTTCAGTGGGGGGGGGGGGTTGTGACATATTTCACTCACCCTCCTGCACACGGACTTTGGCATTCTGGAGGGAGGGGGGGGAATGTTAAGCAGAGGTTGTGGATTAGGGACAAGGTGGAGCATGTAGGTGGAGGTTAAGCAAATTGGGTGCTCAGCACAACCTTAGAGCAGATGGTGAGAGATGCATGAAGAACCTGGAAGCTTCAAACATGAGCCACTGGAAGGTGTTTGCATATCGTCAGTGTGTGTGTGTGTGTGTGTGTGTGTGTTGTGTATTTGCCTTTGAGTTGTGTGTATTAGGTCTGGGTGGGCATTGATCACACATCTGTCTGAGTGCTCATTAATGGAGTGTGGGGGGGGCAGGGGAGGTGGCTCTTGATGGAAATGGTGTGGGGGGGGGGTCACATTAAAGACTGCAGTGCTCTCTCGTTTGCACAGCCGAGCACGGGGGCCCTGAGGAGAAGCAGTAGGAGTAACAGCAGCACCTCCGAGGACGCGGAGCGGCTGGGAGCGGAATCGCGTGGCCCAGTGTGGAAGCTGCCAAAAGCAGAGGAGCGTTCCGGTAATGATCTGCCTGTCCCCTGGAGGCAGCCGGGGAATCCTTTCTGCTTGGCTGTGGTCCATTCACTGTCACTGTGTCCCTCACCACTCACAGGGGTCCAGGACGTGTCAGAGTCCTCAGACAGGGACAGCATGACCAAGTCTCAGGCGGCAACAGCCCAGCGGGAACCAGCCACCCCTACAAGCAGTGTGAGTGTCCGTCTGTGCCTGGCCTGGCTTTCAGGAACTGGAACGCATCCGGTGGCTCTGCGAGGTCAACGTCTAAATGCAGTTTAGAAGCTTTCAGATCGGTAATTGTCATCAGAATTTGCCTTACTGGCCAGGTACCACTTACACGTGCTGGCAGTTTGTCGGTGGTATTTGGTGTGCGCATTCCAAGACGGAACAAAATGTGTAACAACAAAAAAAAGAATGCTTATTTTAAATCTTCCAATGTTGCAAATGAGTACAGATTAGTCTTTATACAGAAATGTGCAGTGAGTACTGCGAGTGTTAAACTAGTGTGCAAGTTTAAATACTGCTTAGAATTCCTAAATACATGCCAATAAAGTTATACTTTAAAAAATAGAGAAAAGTGTCCGCTAAAGAAAGTGGATGTTGTTTGGCCCGTGGGCTCCTCAGATGAAAGGCTTCCCTGCTGGATCATATCAGATTTCAGGGCTTCAGCCGGAGCCTGAAGGCTGTCCGCAGGCATGACGTGGCCCCGCCACTTAAACACATCGGCAGGCTCCGTCTTTCTGAGCGTGCCACGGCCTACTGAGACCGGCTGGCTCCAGCACTTATGCTTCCTGCCAGTCATAGCAGCTTCATTGTTTTTTGCTTAATATAAATGAAAGTGGCATAGGGCAGAATTGAAAGCTCTGTGAGAAAGCATCACAGGACCCTGCTTGTTGTGTCTGCCCTCTGGTGTGATCTGGGGAGAACTGCAGTGTTGAATCTGTTAGAACATAAGAACTATACAAACGAGAGGAGGCCATTCGGCCATCAAGCTCGCTTGGGGAGAA
>JABFEA020000091.1:1747370-1773363 GCA_019775915.2 Cyphomyrus plagiostoma
CCCCCCCCCCCGCCCCCCCCCCCGCCGGGGGGGGGCCCCGGGGGAGGTGGATTATTGCAGATGCCACAGGGGCCAGATTCCATGCAACATGAAAGCGCAGCTTTACCATGAGGACAAACTCACTCCACAAACATGAAAATAGGCAGGAATCTGACACGAAAAAGTTACCACTGCCCTTCTACATCTTGCAGATTTAAACAAGCCTGAATGCAAACCGGCTTGGAACTAGTAAATTATACACACTGCTTTTTTTCGCATTTGTATGGAAAATTAATTCTTCAAAGGTGTTTGACCAAGTTCAGAACCATGGGCTCGAGAGAGAGGCTCAGCCAATAAGTTCACTGTCCTACAGGGCAACCTTCCAGGATCCAATGGTACGCTACTAAAGGTGGGGAACCTACTCACCCACTCTTCTGCACACTGCCCTGGATCTGCCAGTATAACCAACCAAGTTAAGAGTGCATGTAACTCTTACATGTACTTAACCAATGTTCCTCAACCCAGTCCTGGGGAGCCTCACACAGCCCACGTTTGCTCCTTTCCAGTCCCTAGGACATCCGAGGGTCCCCAAGGACAGGGCGGAAAAAACACCATACTAAAGATTCAGGAAGGTCAGGCACAAAAAATGAAAGTCAAAAGATGGCAAATAAGGCAGCAGGAGAGTTGAAATTCATACAGAACTTCAGAAATGAGAAAATGGGCAAAGATCTCTGATCACTCCAATCCTATGGTCTTCTTCAATACTAATTTACATAGGCCCATCAATCTCTGAAACCATACAAAACATTCAAAGTTCATTAAAAGCTTGGAAATCATTCATGGGTGGCTGCAGAGTGGCAGGCTACCTCAATTTAGCATATTTTTAGGTTTGACGCAGAACAGTAGATTTTTCAATCTACTGCCATACCTGGGAATGACATATTCCTTATAAATGAGTCACTTTTTGGGGAACCAAACCCAGAATAGATAGATAAGGCCGTTTCCTGCTTACGTTATCACAGAAACCATTACACCTTTTATAATTAAGTAAATTCCATAAGCAGTGTGCAGAGAGGAAATATTTTCATAAGGAATTTGGCAATGGCAAGTTTGCCAGCCACGACATGGAGCCTATTTAGAGATCAGGCTGACAAAAAAAATGATAAATTTCACACATAATGGCATTTTCAGAACAGGAATTATTCCCTTAAGCTATTCATTATTCCATTCTGATCCGCAACACGTGGGTCAGCATTCATAAGGAACGGAGAGGACCAGAGCATGGCCGCCCGCACCTGGAGAAGAGCTCATCTGTTCCCCATTACACATGGCTCCCACAAGAAGCCCCGCCCCCCCGGCTTGGTGGCCAATGAGAAGCTAATTAACCACGTGAGTGCTAAGCAACTTTTCAAAGGCCTCAATTGACTGCTTAAACATTTTGAACTTCGAACAAGAAAGACATCATAGAACTTGCAACAGCTTAAAGTCAAACATTCACACAAGGCAGCTTGTGTCAGGGTTTCCAAGCCTAAAACCACCCTGCCCATTTATTTATAAGGCAAACGGCACTCATCAATCCCAGTACAAATGCAAGATTTATAAAGAAATATGATTCATGCAATAAAATTTTATTTTACATGGAGAAAGGGGAGAAACAAAACTACGAAGCAGAATTTGTTTCCCCTATAAAGAAAGAAAAAGCAAATATGAGAGCATGACAATCCATCAGCAACTGGCCCGGTCCCTCCACTCCTCACTGCACTTTGTGCCCAGGCTACTCTGTTCAGTTCACTTGGCTGATAAACGACAGCCAATAAAAAAAAAAAGCAGATTCCCCTTTATTTCCCATTCCATTCCTTCACTCCAGTAGTCATGCCTGGACAATTGCGAGGTCACACCTAATCACACCCTCCCGCCTCGCCGATACTCAGTAACGGGAAGGGGGACAATGGCATGGCTGCAATCTGACTTGCATCTTCTCTACCCCTCCCCAGCACAGGCGTGATCAACCGGGGGCAGGTAGGTCGAGCAGGAGCATGTCTTGTTGACCTGGTACCCAGGCAACAGAGAATCCACATAAACATGCATGTTTAACCTAGATTTAACTGGACTTATTTAGGTGGAAACCTGACATGATTGTGCTCTGCCATGCAGCTCCGACAGAGTCAGGCGGAGTCCATGCTCTGTGTGTACCGGGTCCAAACCATCTTGTGTGCAAACAGTAGTTACTGGCCGAATTTGGCAGCACCAGGACAACAGCGGCCCCCATCTTGAGCACCCATGTGACATCGCACCCACAGCAGAGACAGACCGCTCTAACCCTTGACTAGTCACATTTATGCCTGCGTACATGCGTGCAACATCTGCGGTTTGGTCTCCGAGGGGCTCCTGAAATACGAATTGAGCGGCAGCTGTTCAGGTCAGCGTAGCAAGACTGGCTCCCCAGTAATTAAGAGCAAAAATAAACTATGTGACAATCGTGGCTGCAAAACACCACCAGGTACGGTAACCATTAGCAGAGATGCCATTTTTAGAATGGCGTGCGGCTCAATGCAAGACCGCAGCATGGCTGTGATTTCCCGCACCCCGCATTCACTGCGCTATCAAAACAGGCTGAGGGAAGGCTCTGCCGCTCATACCACGATCGCATGCAGGACTGTACCCGTACCAACCACTGCTCTTCTCTGGGCATGTGGAAGCTGTCACCACCTGTTAATAAACTGCCTATCGAACGACTTCAGGAAAGATATCTAAGCATCAGCAAGATCGGAGGCCAACACACAAACACCAAAACAATCACAGATATTTTATTCCATATTAATAAACGCCAACAACCTTAAAATGAGGAATAGCTCCAACTGACTTCCCCTTGCAGCTGCATTTTATCAGTCGGCAGGACCCAGCTGGGCCTGACCCATAACTGGGTTCCTTCACATTCCGGGACTGTCAGCACCAACTGCAGTCTGCAGGGAGAGTCACATTCCGCAGGATTCAGGCACGCCGTTGTGTAAACATCTCCTTACAGACCACATGCTAACCGGTTTACCTACCCCGGCAGAGCTGCGTGCCCCCTGACCAGACTGCGGCAGTGGACTGGTGGGTTCTGCACGCACAGGCAAGGCGGGAAGGTACCGGTGACCCGAGGGCAGCTTCCCCACAGAGTGGCGGCACGCTAAAGTAGAGAGCGGAGCTACTCCCAGTCGCACCGCCATCAATAACCCAAGCTCACATAGAGTCACCCCCCTTAAGAGGCTCTGCAATCACATCACCTCCTCGCCAAGACATTCTGGGGAAAATCCTCCACTGTGGTGAGCACCCACCAACATCTTCATGACATGTATGAAACGGTAGGATTTTGGTGCCGTTTCAAGGAAAGATGAGACAGTAACAAGAAAAGAAAGATCCATCCGTTCAAGCCTCAATGCAAATCGTTGTTCATTAGGCTTCAGATGCAAATTAAACCCAAAACCAGACATCAAGCTAAAAATACTTGCTACTTTGCATGAAGGATGAAAAACATATTTTTTGTTAATTAAAAAAAAAAGCGTGGAAGCCACTGAATCCTTTTCAAAATTTTCACATAAGTTTTTCCTGGTGACACATTGCAATTTTAGTGCGGTAAGAATATAACAAGTTAAAATGCTCTAAAGTAAAGCAAACTGTGACAGAAAGTTCTCTGTGACATGTCTGTTGGGATCCAACAGAGACATTTATTCATCGCAATTCAAAAACAGGAAATGTATAACAATGAATCACCAAGAGAGGCAACCATGCAGAGACACTTAATCTACAACTGCTAGGGTTCATTTTGTCATTCTTGTGTTAAACACAATAATGGATGGCAAAACACTTCATAAGCCATTTACCAGTATATAAACAGGTCCATAATTCAACATGCAAATACTTTACAAACTGTACACCTCTAAGCTCATGCTATTCTACAAAAAAAAAATTAATGATACAGCCTGAAAACTATTTAAATCGCAGGTGTATTTAAAAGAACGTTCCAATTCATTTTTCAGCCCACAGGCAGATCAGGGACAGGGTGATTTAAATTTCCCTGTCATTTTATTCTCCAGCTTCAAAAGAAGTGTAAATGAAAGTCTGTAACAGACCGGAGGAGACAGAGGAACTTTCCTCAGCGTCTGCATGCAGTCAAACGCCGGAAAAAGGAACGAAACGGAGGATGGTTTTTCCCTTACACTAGTTGATCAAAGAAATGGTGTGAGTTAGTCACATTCGTGAGTGGGTCTGCCTGCATTGAAAACGACAGCAGGATACAGTTCACGTTGGTTTTTAATATTATGCCCATGTTAAACATCCTAGACATTTAAATACTCTTCTGGAATATCTTCAGCAAAGGAAGGGATTCAACATCTTTTTCACATTGTACCACTCAAAGCGGTGTCACCAAACACCTATGCCTGTGGTTCAGTCTGAACATTCAAGCAACAGGCTCCATCTGCATAACTACTGATGTCCCATGTGACCAGCTGGCACCTATGGGCAGGCCTGTACGGAGAGCTTGAGGACACTGGGCGCCTACCTGCAGGTTAATTCTACAGAACTGGGGATAACGGGAATAGATGTGCGTGAGTGAGAGGGTGTACCCGGCAAATGTCACGTTAATTTTCCGGGTTTACTCATCACTTCGCTAGAAGGAGCACGTGAGAGCCTAAGCGGGCTGGCCCCCTGGCCCCCTGGTCCCAGCACGTCTTGGACACGTGAGCAGAGCAACGTGACTCTCAGGCGCATCTCGCTGACAAGGGTGGGGCTCTCAGTTGAACGGTAACGAGCTACCCCGGGTACATCCGATCGAACCCACACCCTCTAATCCCAGGACACCCGATTCATAAATCTGTGGCAGAGGTGGTTTGTGGGATGGGGGGAGATGGAGAGGACAAGTTAAGACGGCGGCGGAGCCGGGCGCATGACGCACGTGTCCACGAGATGGATCCATCGCTGGGGTCTGACTCATGCACTGTGCGGGGCCCGTCACCGCTGACAAGCCGCCGGCAACCACAACAGGGACTTAGCAACGGCCTCTACCAACACGCTCAGGCGGGAGGGGGGGGTGATACTGTTAATCTTTCAGTGAACAAGTTAGAAGTAGGAGTTGAGGGAAGAAAAAAAAAAAAAACACTCCAAGAATGAGCCCCACCCAGAAACTGTGACACAAGGTCGTATTCTGTTCTGACGTAGGTAGATTGCGTGCTTGTTGAACTTTGACCCCATTGCCAAGTCATACTGCCTCATGGCACCACCTAAGAAAAGCATGAAATTGTGTCACAAGCACTAGCTTTCATCCATTATATAGCGTTCAACATGCCACTGTGGACTAGGGAGCAGGTGGGGCGAGGCGGGGCGAGGCCAGCAGCCGCGGCCGACAGGGCAGACAACGACTGGCTGCAGTCACACAGGAGGCACGTGCTCAGCCGCACGTCAGGAGATGGACAGACAGGCATAGCTGCGAAGAGCACGATGCAGGAGATCTCGGCTGAGAGGCAAATCAAGAAGTCATGCAGATAAATCGCTTGTTGATGTCTGCACCGCTGACGTTTTACAGGATACTTTGTCACCTTCAGTCGCCTGTATGCGATTGATTCCAAGCAGGTTCACTGAACCACAGCGGGCCTGTCTGGTCCCAAGTACAGCAGAGTTCTTCAGGCAAAATGTCAGCGGATGCTGGCTGTGCCGAAGGTCGCCTCTGGCTGAGTCTCCAGGAACGTGGAACCCAACGCACCGCTCAGAGAAAGGGGACCAGAACCACAGTTTCATTTTAATTAATGACCACAGCCAATGAGGTGCTGCGGAATGGCTACGATCCAGAAAAATTTCTAGTCAAATCACAGATCATGTCAATTCCAACGTACAACGCCAAATCAGAAAAAGTTGGGATGGTATGTTAAATTAAAATCAAACTGAAAACTGTACTTTGTTAAATGATCTTTGACCAGTATTACACTGAAAACAATACAACAGCACATTATTTTGTGTGATCATGATGAATTTTATTGTTTTTTCTCAAAATAAACACGTATTCCAATTTTGGTTCTTGCAACACATTTTGAAAAAAGACAGTAAAGAATTTACCACTTTGTAATTTTGCCATTCCTTTTGACAACACTTAAAAGATGTTTAGGGACTGAAGACACCAAGTGAAGTGTTTCAAGGTGTGATTTTGTCCCATTCTTCCTGCAAACAAGTCTTAAGGTGGGCAACAGTACGGAGTCTTCATTGTCGCATTTTGCGCTTTAAAATATGCCACACATTCTCTATTGAAGACAGGGTGGGACTGTAGGCGGGCCAGTCAAGCACCCGTACCCTCTTCATAGCCAGGACTTTGTAATGCGTGCAGAATGTGGTTTTGCATTGTCTTGTTGAAATATGCATGGGCGTCCTTGGAAGAGATGTCTTCAAGGCAGCATATTGTGCTCCAAAATCTCTATGTACTTTTCAGCATTATTGGTGCCATCACTTGGCAAGTTACGGTTGCCAAGGGCATTGACAACCCCACACCATGACAGACCCCGGCTTTTGGACTGTTACCAGCAACAAGTCTGGTTGATCCTTTTCTTCTTTGGTCCGGAACACACGGCGTCCAAAAAAATACCTGAAATACTGATTCACCCGACCACAGTTCACGTTTCACCTGGTCCATCCCAAATGCCTCCAAGCCCAGAGAAGTCCACGGCGCTTCTGGACACTTAACCTAGGGCATCCTTTTGGCACAGTACCATTTTAACTAGCATTTGTAGATGTAACTACGCATTGTGATACTTGACAAAAGGTTTGCCAAAGTAGTCCTGAGCCCATGTGGTCATATCGCTTATAGATGAATGACGATTCTTGATCACGGTTGTTCAGCTTAGGCTTGCGCCCTTGTCCTTTACGCATTGAAACTCCTCCAGATGCCTTGAATCTTTTAATTATGTTATGTACTGTTGAAGGTGAAATATCCAATTCTCTTCCTATCTTTCTTTGAGGAAGCCTGTTTTTAAACATTTCAATAATTTTCTCACGTATTTGTTGGCAAACTAGCGATCTTCTGCCCATCTTTGCTCCTAAAGGACTAGACCTTTCTTGGATGCAGCTTTTGCACCAAATCATAATCACAGTCACCTGTTGACATAACTTGTTTAAAACCACATCATTATTTAACCAATTTACCTCATTACTAGCCCAAAATTGCTCCTGTCCCAACTTTTTTTGAAATGTGTTACAAGAACCAAAATTGGAATACATGTTTATTTTGAGAAAAAAACAGTAAAATTCACGAGGAACACATTAAATAAGCTTCTGTACTTGGAACGCAAATGCGACACCCGCTGGGTGGAAAAACCGACAATGGGGCGAGGGCGGAGACACCCAGCGCTAGGGCTATGGAGCTGGTGGTGGGGTGGGTCACAGCATGGCACAGCAGCACATGTCAAAGGGCCTCAGTCACACCTCAAGCTGGTAACAATACAGATCAGGTTTGCATGACGAGGAGAAAAAAAAAAACAGGCGGCCTTGAAGGAGCAGCCCTGTTTACCTGCATGTGACTCATCTCCATAGGAGGTTAGACTCCTGCTCGGCACGACCCAAGCCAGCTGCCCCACAGACTCTCCTCATACTTATTACAGCAAGTAAGTATCATCTCCTGTTAGACCATGCAGTCTGTAGACTTTTAAATTCACACCAGAACAATGGAGTATAGTGTGTACTGCACTCACTGTACTGTGCACTGCAGGTACGGGACGTGACCAACTCATAGAAAGGAATTCCGTGAGCATTCAGATTCTGGGTATTGGCTGCAGCTGGGAACAAGCAAATGGACTCTTACCTGAGACCTGCTGGTTCAAATCCCATGAGAAAGCCTGTTATAAGAGCCTTGAGCAGACAACTGAACCTGAATTGGTACAGTAGAAATATCTGCATAAAATACCTGAGATTTTGGAAAATATCACTTAAATTTTATGCACACACATTTTGGCTCATTAATCTCAGGGTTAATTACACACCTACAGCCTCATAAAGGTGCCATTTAACATTGTTGCACTCCTCACTATACATCCGTAGACCGTGAAAGGAGGCATCACAGTGCAACACTAGCAATGCACATGAAGGGACGGAGCTGGTCACGAACTCTGCACTGGTTAGCTGCAAATTCTGCGTATAACCAGCCTCATCTCGCCTGCATTTGCTTACTTAGCAGGTGCCTTTAAGTAAAGTGAAGGGCAGATAAGGTCACAGGGTCAGCCAGTCCAGAATAAGGGCCAAACGCTAACATTACTCTGCCAAACACGGGATTTGCACTGGTGATCTTTCGATCTCAGGCACATCATCCTAACCTGCTGATCCACAAACCGCCTCCACTATAAGAGTATAAAGAAACCATGTGTAACCGTACAGAGAACCAGTGACCACACTCAGGGTCCAATCAAGGTGAACTTTAACTGTGTGCCATTACCAGAAAACGCGGTATAAACCAGCGACACGTGAGAGAGCGAAGCACAGCCACCCAGTGACCCCCTACCCCCCCCCCCCTCACCGTGCCGCTGACCCGAACGTCGTGCAGCCGGCTCCACTCGTCCTCGTGGCTGTCCACCATCATGGCGCTGTCGTCCTCGTCCGAGCCCCACTCTGCCTGCAGGTCCAGCCGCACCTCCTCGCCCAGCGAGTGCATGCCCACAGCTGGAAAGAGGCCGTCGGAGGAGGCGGGGACCACCACCGAGCCCACCTGCTCTCCCGGCAACCAGAGACAAAAAACTAAATAAATCTGTAAGGCACCAAGTACACCTGAAGCCAACCACATCTGAAGAACTTTGCTTCCCCACAGACCCCAGAGTCCCCACAAAACAGTTACTGGGATGAGGCCTCCCAGCTAAGGCGGAACACGGCACTGGGGGCTCACCTCCTTGCCATTTTTGGTGAAAAACACTGTGGTGGGTCCTGTCTCGAAGGAGTCCAGGTAAATTCCACAGCCAATGCGGTCGCCACGGTTACATTTGGGTCCAAACTGCTGGCCTACAGTGTTTCCATTGTACAGCCTGTAGGGTTAGGGGAGAGGGGCAGATACACAGCTCAGGCAGGCAGAGAGAGGCAGGCATAGACGCACACAGGCAAGCAGGCAGAGAGGCAGACAGGCACACAGTTGTGGGCTAATGGAACTCTGATATCACAGTAAGCACACGTTAAAAGCGTCTCCTTCGGCAGCACAGACATGGTCCACGGAGCGGCTGCTGTGACAGACAGCAGCGAGCAGCTGGACGCCCAGCTGCGCAGGCACCCCGCCTGCGCCTCTGCGGCTGCACACTCACTTGCCGTCATCGGCGTGGTAGGCTACAGAGTGCGGCAGCCAGCCCGGCTGCTGGTCCAGCTTGTAGAATTGCGGCACCAGACCCACCGCAATAGTTCCCCTCACTCCCGTGTCCACGATGGTCACCTGGAAGGGAGGACGGGGGTCAGACAGGCATCACTGCTGGCTGTAATACGATGCAAGCCGGTGGCGAGGTAGCTTTACGCAGGGGATTGTGGGATAGCAAGGCGGCTCCCTGGAGGCCAAGCAGTAGGCAGTCTGCTTTGGCGGCCATCATGGCATAACCAATGTGGCTGCAATGCTTCACCACTATCTACTGAACATAACATAACCCTACATACTGCACCAGGTCAGGTCACGCACTGGTGTCCACAGCTTTAAAGCCTAAGCTGTGTGGTCACCAGGGGATTATGGGTAAGACTCGCTCACCCTGCCCTGGAACAGGGACAGAAACCAGATTACTGGGAAGGGAGATTCTTAAACCGATTCAGACATCAATGAGTTTGTGCTGTGTCAAGCTCGCGGTATTGCACCGAGGTCTGCAGGATCTGAACAAGGAAAGTAGGGTACATCAGAGGGGGGGCCCTCCACTGCCCCCACCTAAGTGCTGGAGCCTTGTTGTAGAGCTGGAGACAGCAACAGGATGATGCTTAAAGAAAGTGCATTAACCCTAACCCATGAGGTGCACTGCAGTTGTACTTTTAAGAAAATCTCTGCAACACTTCAGTGACAGTGGTCGTTCCTATTGCACAAAACGCCAATAAAAAATACTAGCAAAGTAGCAATAAACTACACTTACTCATTTCTGAACCCACTAAACATTTAATTTTGTTTATTTTTGAAAAAGCACAGTCAGCCAGTTCCTGGCACACCTAGGGGTTAAGGGCTTTGCTCAGGTGTCCAACGGTATCACCACTCTGCACAGCTACAAGATTCTAACCATTGACCCTCTGGTGACAGTCACCCAGCTGTACCCAGTTCAATCAGCATGTTACATAGAGAAGCATCACAAATACAAATAGCTATATATACACTATGACTTCAAAAAAGCAATAACACAAACTGCCTGTATAAGCAGGATGGACCTGTGTTCAGCAAAGAACCACAGCAGACGCGCATTAAATTTGTGGGACGTGTACACACAGGTATATCATTTTTTCGGGTGTCATTTATGTTTCTCATACCAACTTCTTGTGCATCATAAAGCTCAATTTATGTTGTCGCTGTATTTGCCAGGGTTACTTGGTAACAAACAGCAGGAGAGGCAAGAGAAGAAAAGAAAAAAAAAAAACGTCCGTGTGTCAAATTCCCTCATAAAAGGATGGTTTGAAACTGCCGAGGGCCATAAATCAAAATCGCTAATATTCTGGATACTTGCACTGTGTTACCGGTGAACAGGACGTTTGATGACATAAAGCATCGAGGCTCCCCACTAATACAGCACAAGGTCCAGGCACCACACACTGAGCCCTAGTGTCATGTGACACATGCACTCCCAAAAGCACAGGGAACAAACCTCACAACTGCTCTTTTTAAGAAAGGACAAACGATCTGCACTCCTCATTATGAAGAATACCATCCCGCTGCTTTCATTTTACAATGATCCTGGACCACAGACAGCACTACGACTGCTACACTAATGACAGAAGAGCTAAACGAAAGAAGTAGTTTTTTTTATGCCTTTAATGGAGTTGCAGGGAGGCCTGGAGCCCCTGTCAGGCAGCATAGGGTACCAGGCGAGAGACACTCAGGACGGGATACCAGGCCACACTACAAGTGGTATAACATTTTGGAGACAGAGCCCGAAACCGCAATACAAATGTTCACCATTCACAAGACCCGGATGCAGCATGTTGAGCGCTGAGTCGCATTACCGATGTCGCAAAACTTAATATTCAATTTCATGATCAACACCAACACATCAGCATCAGAAAATAATTATTCTAAAAAGTTAGGGCAAGTTGTACATTTTTCAAATTTTACACTATTTTTTTTGTATTCCAACTGCATGTGTCATGACAAATTTAGTCCAATCATGATTGAGTGATCATGCCTGCAGTAAAAGCTAGGCTGGTTTCATTAACTCGAGATGGAAAGTACCAGATCGCCGAGCATCTGCGCACATTTAAGTCAGCCGTGTGGGAACATTTTGGTTATCCAGTACAGTATTGTATTTTATTTATTTTGGTTTAGTCATTTTATGTGAAGTTAATCAAAGCTGTTTAGTGTTCTTCTGTTCAGTGTTCCAAATTATTGTAAAACCCAGAATTTTCCCACACTTTTTTTGTCTTATTAATTCCCCCCCCCCCCACAAAAAAAAAAAACCCTGGGGTATGAACCGAACCATGGTTCAAAAATCATGGTCTGAAGTGATCCATGGATTTGGGAAATCTTTGCACTCCTAATCAGTACAGACAATTCATAGATGATAATTAGCCTAACTGTCTCGTCTCTGGATTCTAGGAAGAAGTTGTTGGAAGATTGCGTTTCTAAAATCCATCCATCAAACTCTTAATTCATTGCAAAAGACAAATTAAACTGAATCAGCTAGCTCAGCAGAGGATTCTAATCAACGTCAGCATCACTAATAAGGAACCCAACCAATGTAATGCATGATGGAGGCAGAGTGAGAGAGAGCAACTTAGGATACATTGGTCACCCTACAGAGAAACTTAAGTGAGAAGATATAACTTCTGTCAAGCACAGAAGAGCCCCCGCGACAAGAGAGAGAGACTACCACAGAGAGACTAAACCAGGGGCCACCAACTTGGTGCCCCCCAAGGACCACATGAGTCGCCCACGGACCAGTTCTAAAAATAGCACAACTCACCAGTGAGCAGCGTCTAAGATTTAATTTTATCCTGTTGCTATTCTTCTTTACTCACATTAGCATTTATATAGGATTTGAAAATGATATCTTTTTTAAAAAAAAGCATTTTAAAACATGTTTATTATATTGAGCAAATTTCTTATTTAAGAAGACTGTATCAAACTGGTATCCCTTCATATGGCTCAGTACCCGTGAAGTAGCTCTCAGTTTCAAAAAGGTTGATGACCCCAGGACCAAACAGTAATGACCATTGTGGGGTATGATAAAGTATAGAGAGAATCTAACTAACAATTAAAACCTTCCATGAAGGAGGAGTCAAAATATCACCAGAACACCCCCTGCAAGCTACTTGGGTTTCGCTCACTGCAATGCCTCCATAGAGACAAAATCACTCCTTGTTCAGCAACTAACTCAAGTCAGTGATCATTTGCAAATAGGACAGTAATTTTATAATTCGTCTTCAAACCAATGCGAGGACTACTGAGCAAATTTTGTACACCTGACAATGCATGCTAGAGAGAGAGAACTAAAATAGAACAAAATGTCTACTCAATGAGGGTTAAAAGAAATTGAATGTGGAGGCGAAAGCAAAGTTGTAAGCACATCCGCAGTCATGTCTAGGCCACCATGATATTTGCTTAGCAGCCACTTCGCTAGGTTCAACTAGGTTGTTGGAACAGAACTCGGGCGCTAAACAAGGAGTTCATTCAAATGGAGAGGTAGGACTGATGGATGCATGGACAGTGGGCAAAGAACTCACCTGAGGTTAGAAAATAGTTCATCAGAATGTGTCAATGAGCAGAGTTGGATAGTTTATACACAGATCAATTGAATCTCAAGATTAAACTGCTACTTATTAACCAACCCCACCCCCCAAAAAAAAAAAAAAAACTTGGGTAATACTTGGTCTCTTCAGATACCACAGAAAATAATGAGAAAATTACTTTTTGGCAAACTCCACAGCACTCACAATCATGGAACTGGATGATCAATCAGTCCAGTGAGATGGGACAGCCTTAGGAGTCACACACTCTATCCACTCTCTCACACCTTGGTGAGAAATTACAGCATACATTCCACAACCCGGGGCCTCTCACTCCAGCATTTCAGAAGCTATGGAAAAAGAACAGGAAAAAAAAAACTACAATACCCAACATACGGTAAAACTTTAAATATCCGGTGCCCCAGGGACCAAAGGGGTGCCAGATAACGTAACTTTCTGGATATTAGAGCACCATAGCCAGTGTGTCTCTCAGTGTACCTAGCAACTTCACGGACTGACCCAACCAATAACTCTGCCTATCCGCATTTTCCCTGATGCACCTTCTACTGACTTCTAGAGGTGTACATTAGATCTAAAAGCCCAACAAAACAATGTGACACTGAATTACTGACATTTGTATTTGAAACAAACCTTCCACAATCTGCTTAAAGATTAAACAAACCGATTCCCAGATGACTTTAGCCAAAGACTGCAAGTCACATACAGCCACCTGCAGGGGGGGTGTGACCCAGCTGCACCAGCACTACACTGAATCCTGCACTATGATGCTCTATCGTTCCAAATGCACCCCTGCACTTCTCTGCCGCTTCCCGATTGGCTAGTTTTGCTTGCCGCTGGAAAGGGTACATGTCCCCAAAGCTAGATTTCTGAGCATCGTTTAAGCTTTTCCATCACTGAGAGCTCAATAAAACGTTTCCAACTGAAAAAAGCTGCAACGCCACCATCTGGCCCCTGTTAGGGGAAATGTGCCGATGTTTCAAATTCTTCGCCCGAGTCTTTCCAGTTAATAAAATAATGGAATGTAATGGGCCTCTCAACTGATTTCCGGGTAACAGCTCTCTCGATTTTCAATATGCTACCATTTCAAAATATGGAGCGCTATGAAGATTTACAGGCTGGACAGTAACTGAGCCACTTTACCAACCAGCTATGACCCAAAGCACCACAGCACCAGGAAAAAAAAAAGATCCGTGGCACATTCTGAAGAGGCCCGAAGTCTGAGTCGGCTACCGCTGGCTTTCCCCAGGGCTGTCGGGGTCCGAGAGCAGAGAGCACGCACACGTGGATGGGGGGGTGAACACAGGCCGTGCCGGGAGACAAAACGGCATAACAGAATTAACAGTGAAGACGTTTCTGCACGACCCAGAGAAAAAGCGAAAAAAAAAAGGGGAGGAATGTCTGGGGAGGGGGGGGGTCTATTCATTTGTAAAAATTAACATTTTTCTCCCCAAACAAGAAGTTTGAAAAGTGCTACAGTGGAATACAAGTAAAAGCAGTTTATCATGCTCCACTGAGGCATTGTAGAATATCCTCGCACATTAATTTCAGTGTGTGTACAGGTAGGACCCTGCCCAGTGAAGCTGGTCACTCCTGGGTATTTTTTTTAAAATAAACTACATTCTTAGTAAAGCAGGAATCTGAAGAATTTATATTTGTTCTGCCCTTTAAGCCGGTTGTGAAGCAACTGCAGTATTACCAAACTGATCATTCCTTGGGAAAACAAAGATGACAATAACACTAGAACTTACTGACATCACTTATGCCACACAATACAGACACACTTTCTACAAAGACTCAGTGCTTCACATTTGGTCTCTGCCCTAGTTGCAGAGCACCGTTATCCATAGCCCCGTGACCTAAGGCCCATATACAGCATGATCTGCTGTGAAACACTGCTGTCCAGCCAAATGGCTTTTTAATGTTTGCAAGATAGCAGAAAACCACAATCGCCGCCGCTGCAATGACGGCTGTAAATAGCTGAGAAAACGATGACGTTCACTAATGACAAAAATGGCCAATCATGGATCAGACTTGTTTGTTCAGCACGTCCCACAGATGCTTGATCAGACTGAGATCCGGGGAACTTGGAGGCCAAGGCAGCTCCTCGAAATCTTTATGTTTCTTAAATCATCCCTGATTTTTTATTTAATTTTTTTTAAATGTGGCAGATCGAATTATACTGCTGAAGGAGGCCACTTCCATCAGGGAATATAACTGCCAGGAAGGGGAGTACTAGAACCTTAATAATGTTTAGGTTGGTAGTACATGTCAAAGTATCACACACATGGATGCCAGGTCCAAAGGTTTATCAGCAGAACATTGGCCAGAGCATCAAACTGCCTCCACTGACTTGCCTTCTTCCATGAATACATCCCGGTACTCTCGCTTCCCCAGGTAAACAATACACATGCACCCAGCCATCCACATGATCGAACACAAAACGTGACTCATCAGACCTTCATCCATTGCTTGATGGCCCAATTCTGGTGCGCACTTCATGTGCATCAGTGACCTTTAGGTGCCCATGACCCCATCGCCAGTTCACCGGACCACTTTCGGTAGGGACTGACCACAGCATACCAGGAAAACCTTAAAAGACCTGCCAGTTCGAAGATACTCTGTCCCAGTCATGTACCCATCACAATTTAGTCCTTGACAAAATTGCTCAGATCCTTACACTTGCCCATTTTTCCTACTTCCAACAAATCAAGTCAAGAACTGTCAATTTACCCAATATTTAAATGGCACCCTTGACATTAATTACTCATTGCAATGAGTTTATCAATGTTATTTACTTCACCTGTCAGTGTTTTTAATGCTATGGCTGATCAGTGAATTCCCTCTATTCTGAAAACATTCAAAAGGTTTTAAGTCTCCCTCACAAGAGAAAAGGACATCAGATCAGGTTTCACAAAGAAACATTTTTACACAGCTGGCCAAAAACAAAGGATAAAAGAATCGACATTTTATCAACTCAGAGGCAGACACTGTCACCTGATCCATAGAAAGTTAATTATCAGCTGCGCTTACAGTTTCCTTTTTGAAAGACATTTCTGAGAAGGATGAGATTCAGAACCACCTCGTCAGCAGGTGACCCAGCCCACTGGCCGTGAAAATTGAAAACCATAAAGTTAATAACCTCTTCCTGTCCTTGGAGTCCCTGAAAACCCTCAGGCTTTTTCTTTTTTTTCTTTTTTTTTTTACTTAAAGAGGTCTAAAAAGGTATATATTTACTCTGACAGCTCAAAGCAAAAAGCCAGCAAACACCCACAATCTGTGAGTCATATCAGTGTCAAACGGGAAGACGGGACCTGAGGCAGTGAGAAGGGAGCTTACAGCTGTGATGCAGATCCTGCTCCACATTAAATTTTCCCCCAGCTTCAGAATTTGGTAGCCCTGGGTAGCAGTGTCGCCATAATGGCCTTCCTACCTCAAAGTAGCAGTTCCCTTTGGACAGGGGTCGCGGAGCCACATAGCAGCCAACTTCATCTGAGTTGCCCTGGTAACTGGACGAGAAGACACACAAATTTAAATACATTTCACAGGCTTAACAAAACGGAACACTGAAACTCAACTCGGGTAGCTGATATGACCCAAAAGATCACATTGTCATAGTGTAGAAATATCTGGGCTCTCGTATGGGATAAGAATGAAGTCGAATGTATAATGCACAAAAACAGGACCCCCCTCATACCCCCTCCCACCGATTCCACAGACTGATAACAGGTGAAGGCCATGCCTAGCTTTGTTCCAAGATGGCCTCCCTGACCTACCTGAGTGTGTCCCCATCCTTCAGCATCCTCTTGTACCTCTCCTGGAATCGGACGGCCCGCACCTCCCGGATCTCACGGATCCTCCGTCGCCAGTTCAAAAATCTGTAGTGCAGGTTGATATCATCCATTCTGGTCCTATATGAGGCAGGGACAAACTATGAAGACTGGTCTGACATTCAGGCATCATGCGCTTGTTTACTGCGACAAAATGACTCGACCGGTTAACAGGTTTGTCAGGGTCAGTGATGACGTAAAAGCCGCATCCCCCCCCAAGATACTCGCGGTTTAAAGGTTGACACCTTTTGGCGTATGTCGCAGGTCATGTTGGACTTGGCATTTTCGTTATTTTTTATGACACGCTCCACTAGCATTGTACTGTTTTACATAACCTCAGGTGTTATCCTCTTCACCATGACCGCACGATGTGTAGCCGGCCGAGACGGCCGACTGAGGCAAAATCTGACCAACAAGTTCAGAGCTGGAAGTTGTCAATGTGGCTAAAGTCGACGGATCTTAAAACGGAGTCTAAAAGCTCCGTCCCTATTTCTAGATACCAACATCAAGGTTTAAAATTACAGAGTCAAGCTACAGTAAACAAAGCTAAGTTAGCCAGCTACGTGTATTACTTGCTAGCTCCTGTTAGCTACACACATAAACAGCATCGAATATCAAAGTAACTGCTAGCAAATAATGGACTGTCGTATTATGCTGTAATTTTTAAACTAATAAATTAAGTAAAATAAAACACTTCACTTTTTCAGAAATAACGGTGACTTGGTCACGGTTTATAGCCGCTTTAAGGTAATTAATTACCTATGATCAGTGAAGCTCCACGTCACTGCTAGCAGCTAGCAGCTGCAGACACTTTTAAACCTCCAAGCGGGATCGCCGGGACCGGCAAGCCAGCGGCCCGCCTAGCATTAGCGTCGCCTGGTACTAACGACCGACCCCGTCCTGCTCCTAATGGATTATCATTAATGTATCTTCGCAGACATACTAACGCCGGTAATAATTTCAGCTGCTGAACGCCGACTTTTCGTTCGCCATTAACGCAAACTAACGACGAACCACAGTCGGCGCCTACGGATGACGTCATAGAAGACGTTCCCTCATACATACCTTTAAAGCGATAGTCCGCTCATTATCTTAAATTTTTGCTGATGTAATACAAATTATTTGATAAAATATGTTACATAGTTATGGATATACTTGTATAGGGACTACATTGATTACTGATTCAATTCTGCTGTTTCACGTTGAGTGTCTCTTAATTAGTCTTTTGTTGGTTTATATTCAAAAGCACTTTGTGTATTAAATGATATCTGCTCATCTCCAGTTGCTGAAACGTACTGCCTTGGTACACCCGACACTGCAGTAAACCGATTAAACGGTATAAGAATGACCCTGCTATTACAGCAAGAACAGCGATGCGCAGCTCGATAAAAAGCTGAAAATGATTTCGCGAAACTGAAAAATATGAAATTCATAAATATCCGAAAGGTGGAAACTGTCTTAGACATATTTTTATCTCGTACGGGTGTGCAAAAATCGACTGATCTCCTGTCTCAACGAAACTCTGAAATATGATCGAAGAATGATATCATTTTTCAGTATATTGCCTGTTTAATATAAAAAAAAACTGTTTAATGTAACGCGTGTTGCAGGATAAAAAGGGAACCACACTTTAGTGGAGATAGGAGATAGTTTGCTGGGGATGGAAGAGCAGAATCAACCATTTGGCATATTTACAGTTGGGTCTCCATATAGAGGTGAAATAAAGTGATTTTGAATAGCTTTCCAGCACATCTTTCTGCATGTTCTACACTGACTAACTCCTGCACAGGGCATTTCACTAAGAGCATTAATAAGATCTCACAGCTTTGGGGTGACAACTTAGATGTGTGAAGACGGTGAAATTCAGACATTTTTAATGTAGCCGGTGATTTGCTGCCACTCTATAGTTTCCAACAGGAAACCCGCAAAACATCGGTTTTGGGAATGTAAAATATCTTCTCACTGAGAAGGTGTTGCCTTTGCTGCACATCTTCTGTTATCATGTGCTGTCATCACAAATGATATTTTAAAACGATTACTATTTCAGACTTCAGAAAATATATGTGACAAACCAAAATAAACACGACTCGAAATACACATCAAATGGGAATTCTGAACAAAACAGAAACCAAATGTTTAAATAAAAAAGGAAAAGAAACCCAAGACTTTAATCCTGAGTTTTTGATTACTTGGTTAAACTCGCGATATTCCAGCAACACAAAGCTCCACTTCATTTAACTCCCAGCGACGCCCTCTAGTGAGTTTAATGAATTTCCAAATTTAGGCAAAGCACACGTGCAATTTCCCCCATTCACTGAATGTCGATTCTTTATTTGGAAGCTCTACATAATAGCTGAAATAATATTCCTTTCATATTCTGACCAGTTACTTTACACTGCCGTGGAGGGACTTCAAACCTAGAATATTCCCCAGAGATCAATCAAGTTCATCTTAATCTTAACCCAGAGGCACAGGGCACAAGGCAGGGGTACACCCTCGATGGGATCTGAGGTTAGATAAACAGACATAAATAGCCATTTTAACCCAACTGCATGTCTTTGAACTGTAGGTGAAAATCCACACAGCATTTTGGGAACATGCAGACTCCACCCACACCTAAAGTGAAGGTGATATATGGTCTCACAGCCCAGGAGGTTTAAGGCAATAGTGCTTCCCCGGTCATTATACTGTCCTAGAAATAATAATAATAGCATTAATTATCATTAATTTTCTTAGTCGTCGTATGCTGTATTTCAGCATGCAGACATCTATTCATATTCTAGCTGTTTTTCCTGGTCAGGGCTGTAGGGATTTGAGCAGACTCTTCGATGAAGATAACATTCTCAGTTTGCAGCTGTATATACTATGCGTTTATATAGGCACAGGTACATACCCCATGATCCTGACCAGAATAAGCACTTGGAGGATGAATGGATGAATGAATGTTTAGGCAGATGTATACTGAATCATAGGTTTTAAATACTCTTCTTAAAGGTACAACTTTGTCTCTGAGCTCTGCTCCTTTGGCTTCCCTAAATTACTAGGGCTCAAAATGCCATTTACTTAGCAGATAGAATGTCTTTGATCCACATGACTTTTTGTATCTGCTTCTTTTGTCTTATTCCATTAGCAACTTATATTACAGCCTCCATGCTTCTTTCACAAAAGTACTTGTTACTTTTAACTTGCAACAAATGCAGGCATCGCAAATACAGAGCCCTGCAGCTATAACTACCAACAATCCGGCAATAAAAACAAAATCTGAACTTATACTACTGTAAATCTTACTTTAACAGATGGACTGGAAATGCACGTATGAAACTTACTAGTCGATGTTATGCTACTGAAAAGAATGACAAGGTAACTGGTCCTGAGGTCTGTCAATGACAAAGTGTGTGTGTGTGGGAGGGGTCATTGGCAAAATGAGGAAGGAAAAACACACATAATTTTTATATTTCCCATTGCTCTGTCTTTGCTCCCTCCCCACTCTGAAATCCCAGCCCCTGAAGGTGTCATAACAGTCCTCTCTCTCCTGTTCTCCTGCTCTCTTTCTCTCTCTCTCTCTCTCTCTCTCTCTCTCGCTCTCTCTCGCCACCTTTCAGATCTTTAAAAGCCGGTGTTCCCAGTGTCTTTCTCTGCTGTCTGCGCCATCAGTACTCCCAGGTGCAGAAGGGAATTCCTCTGTCCCTCTTGTCTGAACAGGCTGAACATCCCCGGTGAAGCTCTCTCTTGAGTGAGAAAGGCAACAGAGAGGAACAAGGAGGAGGAGGAGGAGGAAGAGCATTCCATTTAGTAAATTAGGAAATATATACAAATATTCAGGAGCGTCTGCTTCAGTGGGAGGAGGATAAGAGTTCTGGCCAGGATGCTTCACCTCTCTGACTTGCTGGCCTTCACCTTGATGCTGGGTGCTGTGTCTGCTGTCCGGTCAGACATTGCTCGCGCGCACCTACTCAAAGCCGGCGGGAAGTCTGAGGGTCCCAGGGACCCAGCAGGAGACCTGAGCACCACGACACTGGCCCTGGGGGAGCCCTGTGGGGTCTACACACTGAGCTGCGCCAAGGGACTGCGCTGCATGCCATCAGCACAAGAGACCAGTCCCCTTCAAGCTCTGCTGCAAGGCAGGGGCATCTGCACCAAAGGTGGCAGACCTAGCCCGCCCGAGAGGCCTCATCCCACAGGTATGGCACGTGTTGACGCTTCTCGTTTGAACCCAAAGTCAATGTCGGGTCATGAGGGCGTTAGTCTGATTTACCGTTGGGGCGGTTGCAGTCTGCATGCAGCTTAATAGGGGATTATCATTTTCTCCAAAATCATACCTAGTAAAAAGATGTGCTGCCAACTCTGAGAAGTCATACCTCCCACAGTGAATGCCTTCTTTAAGTTACCCAATAAGTTACTCAACGAAAAAAGCATGTGCATAAAGCGATGACAAACATTGCTCAAGGTTATCTGGCCATAAGTCAGAGGCGACCGGAGGACGTTTGGCTGCACTCTCTTTCCCCAGGCTGTGTATGTGACCTCATGCCTGCTTCCTCTCAGCCGGGCACATTAACGAGGCTAAGCGTGCGTTTTATCTGAATGCCCAGTGATCGTATGGATATTACTCGCTGGCAGCTGGGATGTGGGGGCTGGATCATTTGCTAGTGCGACAGAATCAGACCCTTCGTGAATGTATAAAACATTGCAGTGCCTGAATTTATACGTGTCTGGGCGGAAAAATTAAGGTCTTAAGGATAACCGTAAGGTAGCGTACGGGGCTTCATGAGGCACCTGCTGAAATTGTATGTACTCAACATCTTTGCAATGCTGTTATGTTAGGTAAGTGGCTCCACCTACTGTTCAAGAGAGGTCATTGCATCAGCAGGGCAGTCACACTGTAGGCTCCTCAGCTAAGCTTATTCGATGCTGTATTGGTGTTTCTCATCAGTTTAAATATAACCAAGACTGCATATAATTATTTTTCAGGTGGGAACCCTTCAAATACTGGAGAACTGGAAAAGGTGAGGCCTACGTCTCCTATCCTGCAGCTCTCCTCACAAACTTTCATATCCATTCCTCTTCCAGTCACTTGTCCTGGTCAAGGTCAAGGGACAAAGTTTCATATGATTTTTTAAAATTAATCATTCATGTGATCTTTTTTTAAACCTTGAATTTTTGCAAACTTTATTTAATTGCTTTTACTTATCATCAGCTCTGTTGTTATCGACCTAAATGACAGTAATGATTCCAAAAAAGTGTTTCTATATGAGATAACATGACCTCTCTCACACAGACCCTAGTTTCATGTGTCATGTGACAGGGTTTCTGAGTCTTGTGGTGAAAGAGATCAAAAGACACGTCAAAATGTTCACCCACCTTATGCAGCAAACCCTACACTGTATCCTTCCTTCTCTTGCTCTCTCTCTATATCCCTCTCCATGGCTCTCTCTCACTCCATATCTCGGTCTCCCAGGCGCCCTGCCGTAAGCTCCTGAACGCATTGCTGCAGCACCTAGAGCTCACTGTCTTCCCATCCAACAGTGACATCTACATCCCAAACTGTAATACTCGTGGCTACTACAGCAAGAAACAGGTAGCGACCCAGTTTTTAGCACATAATTCATTTGTGATCATTTTTTTTATAAGACCGTAAATGTACTCTTCTGGATGGGGCAGGGGTAGTGAGTGATCTAGTGTCCCCCATGTCACTTGAAATAGACTGCTCCACAGAAGAGAAGCTTATGCTGAAGGTAGTCAGGGGTGCTTTCACTTTAGGAGTCAGTGGGGGAGTTCAGTGGCGTGTCAGTGATACTGAGTCAGTGCTGTGTTTCTCCTTACAGTGTCGGTCCTCCATGGGCATGCAGAGGGGGCACTGCTGGTGCGTGGATGAGCACGGCACACCACTGCCCACACGTGCCAGCATTGATGGCACCATATCATGTGATGGCCAGTGAGGGGCGCCGTGGGTGCGGCGTGAACCTTTGGGGGGGGGGAGGGAAGGGGCCTCGGGGGGCACCAGTAATCACCTGACGGCACAGCTGTGGTGTTTGCATGATGTTCACGGTCCTGCCAGAGCCTGCGGTGCCTCAAGTGGGAGTCAACAACGACAAGCCTTCTGCATTAGACACAACAAAGTTAAATGCAAACTAAATAACCACAACCACAAAATATTTCTGACAAAGGATTTTAAATGGATATGTCATTGTACATCAGATGTCTCAGACCCCATCTGCCACAATACCTGGTGTATGCTGGTGATTTTTCAGATTCTTTAGTGATATGCAGTACAGTCAAAAACAAAAAGAAATGTGTTACATGTATATCTGTGTAAGAAATCTGCAGTCTACAAAACAAGAAATGGAAGAACATTTCCGTAACAAAGACATACACGGGATACTGAAAATTCTTTCAAAAGGGAAAGTAATATTCCAAAGAATACATTTTTCCTATATAAATAGACACGTGTTTGTGAAGGGCTTCATAGGACCTTGTGCTACATATTTTTTTCTTTTCATTAAAAATTACTAAAATTAAGAGTCTTTAAGACAGGAACAACCAATGCACACAATCTAAATCCAACAAAACTAAACTCAGGAAGTTCAAGATGCAACTTTTGACCACCGATTTGTGTTAAGGCTACCCTCTCACGGCACGTATGTTGGTAAAATAATTTTCATAACATATTTTACTCATATTTTTTGTTGAAATATATATTGTTTTCCACTGTATTGTTTATAAGACGTTGACTGAATTAGTGTTGACATATTTATTTTAATTTAAAATCATTCCTCAATGACTTTCTATTATGGTACCTGGGCCAGTAGTTCAAATATTGTTACATGACTACAGGTCATTTTAACAAAGTATTTACAAAATATATTCACTGGAGGATGAAAGGACAATAAACAAGACTAAAGGCAGTTTTTTTATTTTCACTGTATCACAGCCATGCTCCATTTTTGTAAATGGAAGAAAATAGATATTTCTGTAAAAGCTTCAATTAAAATCAATGGAGACAATGGTCATTATTACTGGAGGTGTCAAGATTACGGTCGCAGGTATTAGAACTCTGTTTGGACCCTGTCTTTCTTGACAAATCCTTCTCCCTCCTTCCAACGGTAGTAATAAGGATGGAAAAAACTGTGTTATTAATGTTCTAATATAATTTATCGGACCGAGTACATTTGGCACTTAGACGCATTCATCACAATAATATGATTAAATTACATAATCTTAGAGATTGATATGTTTGCTTCTTAAAAGGGTTATTGTCGTACGTATTTAGTGCCGGATGTACCAGTCCTATACACACCAAATCATTATTTCTGATGATTTGGACAGAATACTGAGTGCGATTTTTGGTCTTTATGAAATGTAAGCCTAGTTTCTGCATATTTTTATAAAGGTTTTGATACATATATAAATTAAGTATGTTTTATTATTTAATGACCTACTGTATATTTTTAATGGCTTCTCCATGTTATTTAAAACAAGCTACAAATATTAGCTTGTGTACACACCTTAATTGGGAGAATATAAATACTTGTACCTGCATCCCTGAGCTCTCCCCTCTATACTGTTACAATTTTGTTAATTATTGATTTATTTATATGAAGGTAATTTAATATAATATGCTCAATGTGTAAATCAGTGTAATTCAAACTATATGCTATCCATGCATTATTTGAATAAATTAAGTTCAAAGCTTTTAATTTTTTTTTTTCAACTTCAGTGTGAATACTAAGAGTCAAACTTGATAATATATGTTACGGTTCATTGGATTAAACGTTACGGTGGAATTAACAGCAAACATAGGTGGCGCTAGACCCTGATTAGGGGGCTTCAGCCCCCCAGTATTTCCTCCCTAAAATGTTATTCATTGAAACCCCTGGCATTTTGCAATCTGCTTTTCAGCAGACTTTCCTCCCACTGCTTCCCTTCGCGTTGCCATTCCCCGGCTTCCAGCGTCAGGAAGTACAAGGAAAGGCAGGCGGCACTTTTGGAGACACTGTGGATTTGTCACATGTCACCAGCTGTTAGTAATGTAATAAATCCTTGTCATTCAGCTGTATTTCTAGTTGCTTATTCTTGTCATATGCCACGTTCTCATTGGGGGTTGAAGCCCACGAATGATCAAATCCTTGCATAACCCCTTGTTGCACTGATGGATGTCTGAATGGTTGCATTATCCACAGTAACAAATTAAATTTTACAATTTGTCCTGAATATTTATGCATTAGCAAGGCCATGAACACCTTAAAAATAGCACAACTTTTGTTCCGTTTTTCGAAATTCACGCTGAAATATATCTGCAGAAACAAAGTGCATAGAGATCCTATCAGAAGCAGGAAACAAAAAACTAAAGCAGCACCAAGTGTTGTGTGATTGTCTATAGATGATTCGCCTGTATACGAAGCATTATTCATTTATTATTTTCTTCTGATTTCAAATGCAGTTTGACCTCATCAGTAGATGAGCACATTTTCAACCTGTCGCATCTCAACCTGGCCACCAGAGGGAGTCAGATTTAGGAATGAACAGTAACAACTTCAAAATGAATACTGTTTTGTTAGTGTATTGAAAATTACTAGAGAAGTAGTCATGATCCCTAGATAGTCATTCAGAAAGTGTAATTTAAGCAAACTTTAGGTGTCCACGCTGAAGGGACTGTTTAGAAGTGACAGGTTTACACAAGGAGTTAGTGCATCCTTCATAGAGCAGGAAAAGAAGAATGCATTTCTAGACTGCATTTGAAGGAGCTTTTGAAATGGGACAGCCTTGTCACGCCGCTGTGACACATTTGGTGTTCATTGCATCCTAAGTTCGATCTTGGAAGGAATGTTAGTAAGAACGCTGGGCTATACACTAGTGTTGTAGTCAAGACCGCCTAAACCGAGACCAAGACATGAGTTTGCCGAGATCGGAGGGTATCGAGACCAAGACACTGCCGAGACTTGAGGGTACCAAGACCAAGGCCAAGACACAGTAAGACAAGACCAAGACCAAGAATAGTCAAGACCAAGACCAAGACTGAAAACAGACTAGGGATAGAATTGACATCACATTACTCAGATCAACTTTAGAGAAAAAAGGCATTGCTGTAAAGTATCATTTCTCGTTAAATCAAATTCATTTAATCTTTTCAATCATATTGTCCATTTAAAATCTCTCAGATTTGTCATAGTTACGAGGACTGGTGGAAAATAATATTCCCAGCAATCCTCTCCTATAACCATTTTATCAGACCTCGTCAAGGGAAAGAGATGGGATGTACCAGAAAGATGTTCATA
>JABFEA020000091.1:1776040-1797245 GCA_019775915.2 Cyphomyrus plagiostoma
ACCACCACCACCAGCCTGCACAGTGGTAACAAGGCATGATGGATCCATGTTCTCATTCTGTTTACACCAAATTCTGACTGTACCATTTGAATGTGAAATGAATGTGAATGAGAAATTGAACAGGTGTTCCTAATAATCTTTTAGGTGAGTGTATATCGTATTATTTTTTTTCCATCAATGATCTATGTGCATGGGATTATCACGTTAATCTTAGTATCAGGATTTAAATGTCAAAATGTCCAATCAGATTTCAGGAGAGGTACTGGCAAACCAAATAGGATAATCTACAGCAGTGTGCTTGAAGGTGGATTTAGATTCATACAGTGTGAGCTCAACACAATACTGAGATAAACTGGGATGTGCACTTATGCTGGGATTATCTTGAGCTTGGTTAGCAAAACAGAGCAGTGTATCACATGACTACAGGGACTCTCTTCCTTTGAATTCAAGCAGCATATAATTGAGGAATTTCATCCTACGCAAACAGAAATGCAACTATGTAGACAAAATACATAATAATTAGAATCCATACGAATAGCTCTTCACCTCTGTCCCTACCTGTGCTTTTTCACTATGACTATGTTTGTTTGTAAACAAATAGCAGACTCTCCAGGCGCACTACGCTTCAAAGGCCATGACACTTGGATTCTTATCTGATTCTTATGTCAATCATACCAATTGACACAGCTGAAGTTAAGTGCATTTCTCACAACCGCCCATCCAATTTTGTACCTACATATTCTATTAGGGCTTATGGACACAAGGCAGAGAATAACCCAGGATGGGCTACCAACCCATTACAGGGCACACTCACAATTTATTATTTTTTTGTAAAGATTTTAGTGATCATTGTTGACACACCACAGCACACAGTGTACAACAACAAAATGAATATACCTTTAACTTATCTCTATGTAAAATCAAGCTTAATCAAGCCTTTGCAAAAATGCAAATTTCCATATTATTGTTTTTTTTTATATTTTTAATATGATATTTTTATCAGCTATAAGAACATGACAAAAAATAGAAGTTTTATTTTAGATACCTTTTCAAATCCAGGCGATAAACGTGCATTTTTGAATGCTGCGTGCAATCAGCACTGCACACGTGCAGTGGGTGTTAAAAAGCACTGCCAAGCAATGGATTCAAAAGATCTCAGTGATAACCAGTGTTAGAGCCTGGTTAGGGGGGCTCCCACCCCTTGTCTTTCGTCTCAGTTCCCCTCAAAATCTTAATTAGTATTTCCCAGATATCTTCTGCACAGGAATTGTGAAGTGGCTGCACAGCAGTAAACAGCCAACCAGCTTTGATCTTTGATTTATGGGTTTGAACTGAACCAGATTCTGCTTCAAAGGTTTGTTGAATCTTTACTCGGAAGTACAGAGAAGGAAATGGGTGCAGTGCTTTTGGTGAGACTGTAGCTTTGTGGCTTTATCATGTCACATGTCAGCTCTGTGGGTATTATGCCTTACATATGTCACATTCTGATTGGTGAATGAGTGCCCCCAAGGATCAAATCCTAGAACCGCCCCTGGCAAAAACTAATTTTAACCCAAATAGTACGTGTCTATACTGAGTGTAAGTATTTGTGAATTCTTCAATGCATTCGTGATTTTAGCTAGAACATTAACAAAGAAGAAGGTAATGTGAATGTCTTTTGATGTGGATTGACTTGGTATAGAATGTGTAAAATTTGCTTTGAAATAAGAGACTTTGCATGGTTTTATAGTGACAAATTACTTGCTAAGCCTAACCGAAAATACCTACAAATCCTTTAAATTCCACAATATATTGAGAAGACTATGCTGCAGTTACATGAATCAACCAGTAGAGGGACCAGGGACCAGTATATTTTTTCAAAACATCTGCATCTGTATTTAGTTTGCGGAACTGATTTTGGTTAACTCAGCCTGTAATTGCAAGTATATAAATAAAAACATTCACATAACTTCTTTTTTATATTATATATATATATAGGGTGGAATCCCAAACCCTTGTAATTCTAGATTTTGAATATTATTTTTAGATTTGATTATCTCGCAGTATTTCAAATTACTAATAATGTAATTAACGAATCATTAGGAATCAACAGGTGAGTAGTGGAGGGAGAACAGGAAGTAAACTTTGGTTTGTGTGGGTATCTCTTTTTGCATTTTTTCAGAAGCTCCAGCGCAGCACAAACAATCTTGTGGCTCTGTCCAACCTGAGGACACTGGGAAGGCAGCAGGTCACATGGCTCAGGTAAAGGTCAGGTGGACGTGGGATACAGCATAGGAAATAGACTGCGTGCCTATCAAATGGTGGGTCATAACTGTTTGATTGGTGTGGACTTCAGAATGGGTGCTTCATGGAGTTTGCTGTAAAGCTCCTGAAGTTCTTACGGTTTTCATTGTAGTGTCATGCCTTGTTGACGCCAAGGAGCATCAAAGGAAACTGTTGTTCACCCTTCAACAAAGGAAGTAATTCTGCCAATAATTTTTCTTGTCACTCTAAATACTAACAGACTCCATTCATAAAGATGAGACTGCCAGACAAGTCGGAAGCAAGTTGGAGGTGCTGAGAACCTGAAAAACCAGACTGCGTGTTCAGCCAGGAAGAAGGAAAGATGAAGCTGTACCGATGAGTGGATATAAAGAAGGTTAGTGGCTGTAGCCTCACACCTCCAAGGTTTCTGGTTTAAATCCAACTCCTTGTTCAGTGTGAGTTGTTCTCCTCGTGTTCTCCCCAGGCTAATACCATACCCCTGTATTGAACAAGGTGTGTTGGATGTATCCCTGCTCTGTCTGGGAGTGCTCCTGATTGGCCACCTTCTTGACATACAGTGAACTTGTTATTCCCACGTTCACCATCTAGAGGTCAGCCTCTGTGACATTTCAGTGATTGTGATGTTGCCCATCTTCGTGCTTGACATTGTGAGAGCAACAGTGCACCAATGGAGTCCATTTCTTTGCAAATGAACACAGTTTATTTACATTGAGGCTTCACCATCCTAACTTTAGTGACGATGCATCGTTCTGTGGTATTCAGAAGCTGGGGAGTAGCCATTGGGTGTTGGCCAAGGCTCTCAGGCGCTGCTGGAGAACATGTCAAATGCACCATCATTCTCATTTCCCACAACCAGTTGGTAATCCACACTAGAGTTGGAATCTCTTCAATGTGTTAACTTCATAGTGCAGTAACGGCAGTCAGGGACCACTACCCATGTTGTAACTGTCTGCATTTCAGGTGCAACTAAAAGACCTTCAGATGAAATGCCCCCTTTAATTTTAGCATTATACCCCCCTGGCATGTATGTGTGTAGGTATGTATGTGTGGGCCTGTATGGGCAAAAGCCCAGGGCCGATTTAATGCCAGTCCAGCCCTGCTCCCAGCTGCTTTTGTTGAACCAGTATCCACTCCCATCTCCAATTCCTATTTCCCAGTCACAACCCAGTCTGGAGTGAGTCTTCCAGGTAACAATTAAAAGGATTAGTCAGGACAATACAATTCCAGGTGATGTTACTGCAGCTCAGGGGAGTGGGTCCATGAAGCAGGATTTCTTGCTTAATCAGACAACTTGTTGGATTTAAGGTAGTTTGGGCTAAATAGACTTTATCTTCATTCACTTCCATTTAGCAGAGACTATCTTAAATCCAACAAGTTATCTGGCTAAGCAAGAAATCCTGCTTTATGGACCCACCCCCCAGATGATTTAATTCAGTCTCAAAACCCCAGATGAATGTACATACATGTGTTTGCTTATGCTCAGGACAGCAAAACTCATATAAAATTTTTATTCTGTTCCTTTTCGTTCTACACTGTTGCCATTGTTACAGCTGATACGTTTCACATAAAAATATATATATAAAAAAAAATCCCTAAAAATAAATTAGATTAAAACCACACACAAAACAGGTCGTAGTGGAGTTATTAGTAGAGTTTCCATGTACATTACAAATTTAAAAAGGTTTTATGTGTTTACAGCACAATAGAAACATAAGGTGCCGATATAATGTGTCCGGTTTGTCTTCACTGTGATGTGGCACGTTTTGTCCCCAAAGACTTAAGCGATGCTATTTGTCTCATTCTCATCATGTCTTTTGTGTGTTGATGACAGCAGATGTATGCATGTCTAAGCTCTTTGAAACCAGCGAAAAAGATCAAATGTTTTAGGAGAATGAACTGCTACGACCCCCAAGGGGTCAGTTTGTAGGTAGCTGGGGGACTTGTCTAAGTGCAGTGCAGACAAATAGGTCACAGACCAATGTCACAGAAGGTGCCCTGTAAGCTTCGGTTACGTCAAATGATATTAATGGAAGAAAGGGGCAGGGCAGAAATGTTTATGGGGGCAAATTGAGAAAATGTTTTAAAAATACACATATACTCAAGAACACTGATTAACATAAAGAATAGGAAATTAACAAAGAGTGACCTATACCATCACAACTGATGCAAGCGTGTAAATAGGCTTCTCATCATCCAGACCGCTTATAAATGAGTCCTAGATATCCATACAAACGTCACTACATACAGTTACAAGGGTGGTTCATACAGTTAGTAACACCAGCAGTAGTTGTAATGTCAATATGTCTATGCAATCTTTTATAGTTCCAGGGAAACTTTCTCATCATTGAAATTCTCTGGTATTTTGCTTGGGGGTGATCACAGAATGGAGGCAGCTCATTGCAGAAAGACTTGTTTGTACTCAGTAGCAGATGTAACGGCATCACCACCAAGTGAAACTCTGCACCGATCTCTCCAGGCAACGATTGGGTTGGTCCAATATCCTCAGATTGCTAAATTATCCAACCGCGACTCTGACTGACAGTTTATACAAGGGAATGCAGCTTCACTGTTGTAGAAAAAATAATTTTTGGAAATTAAATAAATCTTTTGGAAGAGAGTTTAAAAAATTGTAACTCCTTCATATTACCTTAATGCCCTGATTTGAAATATTTTTAAAAATCCAAATATTTACTTCCCTCCTTTACTTCCTTGTACATTTTACACACATCCTATACATATACACTGATGTCATCAATATAATAATGGCATTATTGCAATAATCTTGAGATTACATCAGGGAGTCTGCTTACACACTCACCAGAACCCCAGACCTTAATAACATCTTTTTCCTAAAAGGCTCTCCCTCTGAATGTGACATCAAGTCCAGCACAATGATGTCACCTGGAAGGAGATGCCTTACCAGGTCACCTAATAAGCGGCCCCCTCCATGTTTTGGTACGTTCCACTGGCACATGTCAAAAGGTCTACGCACATACTCACACAAGCACACACAAACACACAGAGATCTACTGCTACCAAAAGGTGCTAAAAGTGCACAATGTCTAAAATGGAACATGCGAGTGAATGAAGGCTGACCGCTTGAGAGACAAATTTTTTGATGACCAGAATCAAATAAGAAGAGGCTTGACATTAGTTTATCCATCAACAAATAAGACTAGAGATTTTCACTGTGGATACCTTTGTAGCGACACCAGAGGGACTCCAACCAGTTACTTGCAGTTTATATCCTTTGAAAAGTTTGTGCTGCTATAGGCTCCTGCTTCGTTTTCCTGCATAAGCCTCTGGAATCATAGTTCAATGCACAGAGGACAGCGCCGTTTGCTCAGTGAGGTCTAGATTCACCATCCTATTACTTGGGCCACGACAGCATAAATGCCAAAACCCCTCCTTGCTTCTTCACTGGGAGGGAGGTGAGAAGTCTGTCTTCTATCTGTCTTTTCTCTCTTCCTAATTTCAGAAAATGCCACGGCATTGTTCCCTCGGTCGTACGTAAGAGGCCTTGTTCTTTACGTCATCCCCCTAAGACCAAGGCTGCAAGTTTACTGCACAAAGGAAAGGAAGTGGCTGACAGACGAGCACACCCACCCACACACACACACCCACCCACACACACACACACACACACACACACACACTGGTGCAAACAGTGCCTGCCACAGAGGAAACTTCCTGCTCCTGCGAAAGATCCGTTTTGCAGTACAGGGTTACTGATCGCTACTGAAATGAAGAAACCCTCTCCTGGAAGAGGAGCGGCTCAGGCTGGCGCTGCTGACCTTACGGGAGAGACCAGGTGTCGCAGCAGCAGGGGGAGCCTCGTTGGGGCACCCATGCTGCAGCAGGATGTTGGTGCACTCCTGGCTCCCCGCTTGCCGGGCCAAGGTCAGGGCAGTCTGGCCCTGGGAATCCCGTGCTTTCACGTCACTGCCATACTACAGAGAGACAGAGTGGAAAGTGTTTGAGCACCAAATAAGCCTGTTAATTCATAGTTGAACATGCAATCCTTCACCTGCCATCCAGGGTACTTAATGCGCTCATATAGCCTTCACAAATTTGCCTTGTGTAACCCGTCACTGACAGGAAAAACAGACATGCTGAAATGCAGTTGCGATTACATCAATCCCTCAGCAAGCTCACAGATCCGAGACATAAGGGCTCTCACCCAAACCAACAGCTGAGTCATGACCACATCAGCAAGCTGGCAGGCAGCATGGAGGGCGGTGTGAGGCTGGGGGGATGGCAGGGGGGCGTTGATCTCCTCCTTGGTGCTGTGAGCGAGCAGCAGAAGTAGCAGAGGCAGATTGCGCTCTAAGACGGTGGCTAGCAGCCGGGAGGGCATGGCGCCCCCTACAGTCTCCCTGGGCGCAGGCAAAGGGGCGACAAATGCCCGCTGCTCGTACTTGGCTCGGATCCATGACTCCCGCTCCTCTCTAAGGGACACAGAATGGATGAGGGCTCAGGTGACACTGTGCCAGAAAGCTGTTTCTGTGAGAACGTTCGTTTCTTGGAGGTGTAACACTACCTGGTGTCCTTGTGTTAATTTAAGCAGGTATGCACTCTGTTTATCAACTAACCAGACAAGTGGTCCCGAATATGACTATTCTTAAATATTCTTGACTATTTTCAGGACTATGTAAAAATCAATCCAAGGCAGTCAAAGAAAATTCAAAGATATTTAATAATAAGTAATATATGTATATTTGCTCAGAAAAAAACACAAAGTTTAATATTAAAACATATGCAAATTAATAGAATCAATAAAAAAGAATGTCTTCTGTTCTCCATAACTGATATTTAGTTGAATAGCTATATGAACACCGCTTCAATTCCCAAAACTCTCTTCAGGGGCCCCTCAGTCATTCCATGTATCCACTAAATTTGACCACAAGCTCAATTAACTAATCGATTTAATCAGTTAAATGACTTGATGAGGTATTATTGATTAGACAAACATGGTAGACGTCTCCACAGTTTTGTATGTACTAACACCCAGGTTGTTAAAGCTCAGATGTTCACATTTGATCAACTTCCACCTCCTAATGACCACAGAGGCCTCACCGTGTCGACTCAGGGATGGGCTTCTGGCGCCCCTGTGTGCAGCCCTCCCACACACTGTTGGCCACATGGTTACCGATGGCAGCAAGCACACACGTCAGCTCATGTGGCCAGTCGTCCAGGTCAAGGGAGCGCACACGCGACAGGTGCGTGCCCAGGTTGCGGTGGATGCCGGAGCACTCGATGCAGATCAGTGCCCCCAGGTTCAGGCTAGCCCACGTTGGATCTGAGACAAAGTTCAGGGAAAGAGTACAATTGGTCAATAACTCCATAACAACTGGGGAGCAAGGATTACAGCGTGAGAGAGGTGTGAAACTCACGGGGAGCATCACAGTCCACACAGAAACCATTGCCTTTGGCATTCCGGATGGCCTGTAAAGCTACTGCTTCACTCTGGCTGTTCTTTCTCGCCTGCCAAGAGAAGAAGTGAAACCAGATTTAACCGAGATGCAGTCAACATCCTTCTGCCATACCTCCCCAATGCCTCACCCTCCTGAGCTGCTGCCGAGCCCCAAAAGAACCTGGGACGTACCTTGTTCTTGCTGCTTTCGCAGGATTGCAGACTTGCCAGGATCTGGCTGTTGATAGCTTGGACCCAAGAGTCACGGGCTTCTAAACTCTGCGCCTCAAAAGTCCATGTCTGTCCCGTGCTTGAGACTATGATGAAGTCAAAATTCTCCTCATCTAAAAATGAGACATACAGAGGCTGTAAAAAGAGGTGACTGAGCACCCCATAAACAGATCCACAAACACATACCTGCATGCACTCACACACATACATCTATTTCTATGAGAAGAGGGCACTTCACAAGGACATGTGCAGAGGGAACACTGACAAGCAGTGGCAAAATTCTGCACAAGCTATGCTGGTTACAGCTAAAAAGTCATTCTGGTTTTTAGGTTTAGGAGGTCTTAAAGATGTGGACTTCAGAGGGGCTAATGATCACAAGCATGGTGTCATGCAAGGAGTTCCCGCACCCCCCCCCCCCAGTCGCTGGTTACCTGCTCTGCTAACGTTTCTCAAGCTACCAAAGCTTTTGAGCTTCCACATTTTGCGCTTGGCTATGGAGTGACAGGTTAGCCAAGTGTCCCAGGAAAGCAGAAGTGCAACAGAGGAAACAAGGGAGAAGCCATCAAAGTGGGGAGGAAAAAAGGACAGAAAGGACACCCCATCACAAAGCATAACCTTTATTTTCTTTGCCATGTTCTGCAGCTGAATCTTCTTTTTTACCCTCACTTGATGTGACACTAACTGGGTTTCTACACAGACTGACCGATCCAGAGCTTTTTTAACCCACTTCATGTGCGGATGCTCACCCTCTGCTTGGCCAGCTGCCACATCCCCTTTCTGGTTCATGCTCTTTTTCCTCCTTTCTCCCTTCTTCTTCTTGTCACTCAGATTCGGGGAGGCAGGTATTGTATCTTTCACAGAGGGGGGGCTACTCATCCCCTCAGAGGCAGAGTCTGTGATACCGATGGAGAAATAAATGTTAGGAGGCCTGTGGCTGATGTGACATTGTTCACTTTCTTCTGAGTTTGTGCCATAAGGGATAGGTAGCTTTTAAACAATTATTAAAATCCCAATCACCAGACTCTCCAAAATGGATGTAAGACCCCCCCCCCCCCACAACATAGAGACATACCCATACTCTGTCCTTTGTTGGACAGAGAAGATGGGCATCGTTGGACCCCTGGTGAGGAAAAGGCCCGCTCTGCTCCTGCCCCCTCTTCTACTGTCAAAAGGCCACTTGGAAACTGAGGACCTGTAAAAGGATATAAAAATATTCCATAGTCTTGCGGGGAAGGCACAATCTATTGTTACAAAACTGACCAACTGCCCTGCTGGTCCAGGAGAGTGGCTCACCTGCACTGGCCCCATCAGGGCTGGACACCACACCATTGAGGCCGGATGCAGGGCTGCCAGCCGGCACTGCTCGAGGGGGGCGCTTGCCGGGAACCTTCACTGTCACTCGCAACAAGTCAATCTCCTTGCCATGGATGTTCTGCATATAGTCCTGTAAGGTCAGGAGTCAAAGTCATACCTAAGGATGTTTGTTCAGTATTTAGTGGCATACTGGAAAAATGATATGTTATTAGTAGAAGAAGGTTGATCATGCCAGTTAGTTATAAACAAATTCCCACAAATAATACATAGAAATTTCAGAGTAACAGGACACTAGTCATGTGACTTACATTGATACTGGAATGGTAGGACAAAATTCCATTGCTGGACAGTGTGACCAACTTCTTCTTCCAGTCCTTGTTCAGTGTGTTGCCACTGCGCTTCAATAATATTCCCTGCAGGAATGGGGAAAGGGGTAAAGTGAAAAGGGGAAAGCAGGGAGAAGCATGAGGAAATGGGGGAAGCAGGTAGAGGCACAGGGAAAAAGGGGAACCAGGTAGAGGCACAGGCAAAAAGGTGAAGCAGGGAGAGACACAGGAAAAAGGGGAACCAGGTAGTGGCACAGGGAAAAGGAGGAAGCATCAAGAGACAATGGGAAAAGGGGGAAGGAGAGAGAGGCACAGAGAAAAGGGGGAAGCAGGTAGTGGCACGGGGAAAAAGAGAAAGCATCAAGAGACATGGAGAAAAGAGGGAAGCAGGGAGAGGCACAGGGAAAAGGGGCAAGCATGGAGAGGCACAGGGAGAAGGTAGAGGTACAGGGATAAAGGGGAAGCAAGTAGAGGCACAGGGATAAAGGGAAAAGAAGTAGAGGCACAAGCAAAAGAGGTTAGCAGGTAGCGACACAGGGAAAAGGGGGAAGCATGGAGATGCATGGGGAAAAGGGGGGAGCAGGGAAAGGCACAGGGAAAAGGGGCAAGCATGGAGAGGCACAGGGATAAAGGGGAAGCAGGGTGAGGTACAGAAAAAAGGGGGAAGCATGGAGAGGCACGGGGAAATAAACAAAAATGTGACACACAATGCAGACCATCAGCAGTGAGCAACAGGTTATAAGGTCTTTCAGACCATCCTACAGTGGTGCTAACCTGTTTAACTGGGATTGACCGGCCACTCCCCACATCGCCCCTGCTTTCAGCACTCTTCTTTTCCGCATCACTACCGTGCTGTGAGACATCAAGAAAGCCAAAATGGTGGCAACAAAATGAGATTAGCAAGTGAGACTAAACAGTAAGGCAGAAACATTACCGTTGAACACAATTCAGTCGGGGGTTTAAACACGGACAATCATATTCCTAGTAAATGGAATAAACAGAACAGACTCAAGGGGCATAGAGACAGACTAAAATCATGTCTCTGAATGGGGGGTGGTGTAAGACCAACTGACTGGGAATCGGCGACGCCGAGGAGTGCTGCCCTGCATCCCCGGGGGGGCACTCCCTCCCCCGTCTGCTGGGACCATGCCACGTAAATCCTTACGGCTGCCGACAGGGGTGGAGGGCAAGGAGGAGGAGTAATCACTGCTCTGACCTCCATTACTGGCCTGAAGGAGTGGGGGTTGGGGCGGGGCAGGAAGAGTAGGGAGTGAAAGGGAAAGGAGTAAAGGGGTGGGACAAGGGAGGTATAAGGAAAAAAATATATAAAAATAATGCAAAAGTCAATAACACTTTAATAAACATAACTAGCCTAATCACTTCTAATTTTTGTGCCATGACAACACAGGTTTTTTCCTGTCATTTAGTGCCTAGGGATTATGGGTAAACAGGAGGTTTACTTCAGGAAACTGTTACCTGTCCTGGAAAGGCACCAGACACCGGAGTCGAGTCCCCTGAGTGACTGGGGGTGTTAGGCAGTGATCTGCAGGTGGCTTGTAAAGAGGCCTGTCTCTTTATGGCTGCTATCTTCTGGGCAGCTGTGAGGAAGCAGACGGACAGCAAGTCAGCAGGGACAAACTTAGTTACAGGAAAGCAAAATCAATCTGCTTCTTTTCAATATTTCCACATAATTCCATCAGTAATTCCAAAGATCTTGTTGCATAAAACAAGTTCACAACTAGGGAATTATTTACAAATGAGTTTACAAATGAGGTGACTCAGAATTCACAGCTGTGCACTGGCACTATGCATGAGGTACTGTGCAGATGCTTCTATTGAGAGAGAGATAGCAATGGGAGTTAAGGGCCTTCTTCAAGGGCCCAATGATGAAGTCATTGAGCTAACCCCAGGTTTTGAACTGATGACCTGCTGATCATTGGCACAGCGTCCTGACCTGCTGAGTCACACACTCCCCCGAAGAGCTCAAGAGTTAAGCTAAGTCACAGTGGACAAAAGGAAAGGACCATCACCCTCAGTGAAGACGCGGTTGACGTTAAGCCCGTAGGTGGCGCACGTCTCGTAATACGTGCACCGGCGCAGGTCGGAGCAGAGCTGGCGGGCTCTCGCATCCTCGATCACCCGTGGGTTGGAGCTGCTGATCTTGTCTGGGTGGGGCGAGGGGGGGTGGTTAGATCACACCTCAGATTACGCGTCTCCCACCTATTTCCCTTTTTAAAGCTGAAAACCAAGCGAGGTTATTCTCTCAGCATAAGAGACGTTATCAAAGGGAAAGTATTTAAATCACAGTTTAGAAAGGAATGTTATATTTATATTGGTTATTCAGGGTTTCCATGTTGTTCATAGGATATACACCTCATAGTATGGATACTAGGTTAAAACATTTCTTGATTTCTTCTTAGTAAAATACCTTATACATACAACGAAGCCTGAACTGGTCCGTTAATGAGCATAGAATCCCACAATTTACTATGGATCTTACCCTGCGTCGCAACCACAATCAAAGGGATCTCCACTATATTGCGATGGGTGTTCAGCTGGCTGTAGTTCCGATAAACCTCCTGGAAACTGTTCTCGTTCTCCAGGCTGAACACCAGGATGACTCCATCCACCCAGCTGCAGAACTGCAGGTCCAGGTGGGGAACAGGTGAGGAGAGGAGGAGATCAAGCACCACGGAGATGTTTGAGATGCCACCACTGGCCCATATAAAGTCGAGCTGGAGCACTGGTGCACCGAGGGACACACCTGTGCGTCGGGTGGCCCCGCCTCCTCCCTGATCAGCAGCAGCTGGCTCTGCCCCTCAACCAGCACCTCCTTCTTATACCGTCCCCCTGTCAAGTGAGCAAAAGGGTTGTCAGTGTGGGGCTGCCCCTGGGCAGGGCCTGTCAGGGTCTGGGCAGGACCTGGGCTGGGTGGGGCTTGGGATACCCCTGGGTGGGGCCTGTCAGGGCCTGGGCTGAGCGGGGCTTGGGATGCCCCTGGGTGGGGCCTGTCAGGGCCTGGGCTGAGCGGGGCTTGGGATGCCCCTGGGTGGGGCTTGTCGGAGCCTGGCCAGGTGCTGGATGGGGCCTGTCGGGGCCTCAGCGGGGGCTGGGCTGCCCCTGGGTGGGGCCTGTCGGGACCTGAGCGGGGCCTGGGGAGGGCCTGAGCTGCCCCTGGGCAGTGCTTGTCGGGGTCTGGGTGGGGGCTGGCCTGCCCCTGGGCAGGGCCTGTCAGAGGCTGAGCAGGGGCTAGGCTGCCCCTGGGAGGGGCCTGTCAGGTGTTGGGCAGGGCCTGGGCTGCCCCTGGGTGGGGCCTGTTAGGGCCTGGGCGGGGCCTGTCAGAGGGTGAGCGGGGCCTGAGGAGGGGCTGTGCTGCCCCTGGACAGGGCCTATCGGGGTCTGGGTGGGGGCTGGGCTGCCCCTGGGAGGGGCCTGTCAGGGGCTAGGCAGGGCCTGGGCTGCCCCTGGGCGGGGCCTGTTGGGGCCTAACTGAGTACATACCATCCGGGGACTCCACAGCCAGATAGGAGCCCGTCATGTACCAGTGCACCAGCGCTGACTTCCCACTGCGCAGACTGCCAAGCACCCCCTGCATGGACATGGACTCATGAGCCTGGCCCCCCTTGGCACAAGGGAGGGGGATGAGAGGACACACCCCACACGCAAGGCCTCCGTGCTCCTCCCAATACATTTAATTAGCTTTGAAACTGTTCTTACTCATTTTTGTGAAAAAACAAAATTATCCGCAAACTTAATTTATGTACATGGGGAGAGGGAGGGGGGACACTGTCACATAGCCACACTAAATTATACACTTATTGTGCAGCCTGCAAATTAGCTCATCTGCTACTAAATTGAATTACATTCAGTTGCATGTATTTATATATAGTTGCTTTTCTTGTGTGGTTGCCCCAAACACTGGCACTTACTGTACTGACACACACCAGTTTAACATGCCAACTGAAAGGGCAATGAATGGGCACTGGATGGATGGCTGACACTGCACTATGGACCCCAAGCTTCGCTATCATGTGTGTGTGTCTTCAAAACCGGAGACCGAGATGGGATACAGTATGTGAAAACTAACACATTCTCCATTCTCGTGCTTGTGCAAATCACAAATAAAGCTCAACCTCTTTTAATTTCAAAGAAAAGGCTAAACACGAAAGGAGAGGAAATAAAACTCCGTAGTGTCTAAGGAGGGAAAACCTCTGTGGGGTCCCAGGTCACCCCTCCATCCAGCCCCGTGTGGGACCACTATCAATAAACAGGGCAGAGGGCAGCATGTCTTTTTGCGTAGCGCTGCCTTCCGCCACGCTGTCTGTGGGTCTCTCTTTAGCACATGAAGCTGACGGGGCCGCCGCTCACCAAACGGAGCTCTTGGACAGAGCGGCTCAGGGTCCATTCCTGACTGTTGGTGCAGGCCGCTGGAAAAAGGACAGGCAGTCAGTGAGGGAGGGCCTGGGGGGGCCAGGCTTTCCACAAGAGCAGAGCGTTCAATACTCTGAGGAGAACATCACCTTCTGCATTTGCACAACACATGCTTCTACAAACCATTTTAGAGAAGTCTGAAATGCAAAAATTAATTTTATAACTGTAGATTAGTGTGGAAAATAATATATTATTATTATTTATATATTTACACATAAATATATGTTTCCATGTATCCATCCACCAAACCATCCATCAAGCAGCAGCCACTCAATGTTCACTGAGTGTCACTAATAAAATAGTGCACATCGAAAGTCGGACGTCGAACCTGGGCACTGCCCGTCCATGTGTACACACACAGATCACAGTATCAGTCAGTCACAGGACACACTCAAAAGCGATTCCTCTACCTGCTTCCCTTTTCGGGGGGGGGGGGGGAGTAGACATGAGGAGAACATGCTACCTCCAGGGCACAGGGGTTCAAAGTCACAGCCCTGAGGATGTGAGACATGGTGCTGCTCTAAGCATACATAGAAAAATGCCAGCCTAAGCACAACAGGAAGGTCTGCAGTTCAGGAATTCCATCAGACAGAAGGTCACATAGCTAGAGAAAGGTATTCAACAGCCACCTGCTAACAGCTAATTACAAATGCGAGCCCACAGACACAGCTGGCCCTTATGGCAGGAAAAAAAAAAACAAAAACAAAAGTCTTTCAAAGTCACAATGTGTTTATGGGTACTTTTCTCCAGTGCAGAATGGCGCTTGGCTTTGGCAGTGACGTGAATCGCCCCATATGGGTCCTCTCACAGACCCAGATGGCTCTCAGCAGGGGCCCAAGGAGAAGTGGGGGGGAAGGTAAACGACAGCGGAGGAAGAGGAGGGCTGAAGAGGCGCAGATTAATTGCACGGACTCTGTGGGGCAGCAGCCGCGAGACCCAGGTTCATTAGCAGCTCTGTGCCTGGACTGTGGGGCACCGTGGTGTGGTTTGGCCCCCGTGATCGCACACGTATAGCAGTGCGAGAAAATGGGCAGAAAAAAAATGCACAGGGAGCACTGCGGTTTCTGTTCGGACGTTTACATCCTGCGCAGCTGACGGCTGGGGAAGTTCACCTGAACCGTGTCGACCTCCCTCTACAACAGCCTGTCCCGTGCCGGCAAGATGCAGGGAGGTGACCTGACGCCGGCCGGAGCTGCTCTTTGCTGTCACATGCGGGATCACAACATGGGAGACACATCCACAGGTGCCGGCGGCCTCTTGCGCCAGCATCTGGCCTTTTATATGCCACTCACAGCCTAATCCCCATTAGCCCAGGGGTCTGGATACTGACAGAGATGCAAAATTAACTTATATACCCAATTCACAGAAAAACAGAGGCATGTAGCTAAACCACAGCCGCTGTCTCTCAGGATCCCTGCGTCAGAGGTGTAGCTGTTGCGAAACAGCAGGCACATATACATCGTTTCCCTTACTGCAGAGGTATTCACACTGCGGGGCGCAAATAAATTTTGGGGGGGGGCAGGGGCAGGTTAGGAGAAAAAAAACAGAGAACTGGGTGGGGTTTGAAGTAGGGGCAGCTCTATTTCGAAATTACAACTATCATAAATATAAAAGATTTGAGCTCATTGTACGCCTTTACAAATTATATGATGCTAAAACATAAAAACCAATGGCAGGCATCAAGTCAGTGTGTATGCCTGTTGGGGGGGCGAGATCACCACAATTACATCAGTCCTGGGGGGGCCCTAACAAAAAATACTACATCCATACAGTTGCAAATGTATGTAAACTGTACCCAGAGGACTAATGTGAAGCTACGTTCAATGCGGGTGGGGGGAGGGGGGGGGGGGCTTAACCAGCCTGCTCAGCCGAGACCCTTCAAACTGGTTGTGTAATACACAGGAGGAGAGAGAGTAGGTGGGGGGTGGGTTGGGGAGGGGGCAGCCAGATCCACCCCAAGCGTGATCTCTGCCACCGCAATGTTCCTGTCCCTTATTTAATGTGACACCTTTTATCCACAATGATAAACACATAGAGCCATTATTACTGACAGCTGCCTTTAAGGACACTACAGTACAGTACAGCAGGCATGTCTGTGTGATTAGAAAGCTGCTTCCAAAACACACACAGGCTTGACCCTTAGATATGGTGATAATGGCAGGTCAGCTTGAAGACACGGAGGCTCTCATCTCCGTAACATTAATAGATCCTTCTTGCCTTGGTCTCAGGGGACAGGAATTTCGCTCCTTTCCACTCCCCCCACCATCACGTCCGTTCCCATCTCTCTCTCTCTCTCTTTTTTTCAGCTTCACACTACCATCCAACAGGCATCTCTTGCAACCCTGTTGCCATGACAACACTTCCTCCGGCAAGCTTCTCGCACGTCCAGAAGATGAGCGTGTGGAAGGTAGAGCCCGTGCAGACAGCCAATTGACGTGCTCGCACGAGAAAGGGAAATGCATGTCACATAATGTATGTGTGTGTGTGTGTGTGGGGGGGGGTCGCTGAAGATGGTCATAATAAAACCATTACAGTACCTATATTCCCTCATTGCTGCCACACACTGAAACAACACACAGCTGGAGACAGATGGACATTAGTGTGGAGGTGAGCAGAACTGCGCCATCACCTCCTTCCTATGCTCCCCGTCCTCCTGTCCTCCTCTTTCACAGCACACAGCAGGATAGTGCCATCACCTCCTTCCTATGCTCCCCGTCCTCCTGTCCTCCTCTTTCACAGCACACAGCAGAACTGCGCCATCACCTCCTTCCTATGCTCCCCGTCCTCCTGTCCTCCTCTTTCACAGCACACAGCAGGACAGTGCCATCACCTCCTTCCTATGCTCCCCGTCCTCCTGTCCTCCTCTTTCACAGCACACAGCAGGACAGTGCCATCACCTCCTTCCTATGCTCCCCATCCTCCTCGTTCACAGCACACAGCAGCTCTCTGCATTCTGTTTAATAATTTATGCGCAACGCAACGGATTATTCAGTATCTATTTCGACCGCGTCGCTCGCCCGCCAGCGTCTGTTCCACAGTAATTTATGCACCGGCTTTATTTGCCTCCCTCTCCTTTGGCACGGCTACAGCCCTAAGTACCATCTATCAATCTCTCAGTCTCCTGCTTGCGTCTCCCCAGCTCATTTCTCTCCCACGGGCCGGACACCACCGGAAGCCTAAAGTCCTTCTGCTGTGATTCCATTCTGGCATTCAGCTGTAATTCCATTTCCCTTGGTGCTGGGGGGGGCTCACGGAAAGCCCGCGTGTGTGTTGTCGGTCCCTGTCTGGGTCAAACTGAAACTGCTACCCATCCATCTGTTACATAAGTTATACATCAGCGCAGGGTCCATTGTATGGTTTGACCCTTGGAGGGGGGGGGGGGGCTTGGCGCCGAGTAGGGCTGCCACTTCTAATCAGATGAAACACAGATGCCGAGGGGGGGAGGGGGTGCTATAAAATTTATATGAAATGTGCATGAAAATGTAGAACAAATCACTGAATGCATTTAGAAAAATCATTTATCATGAGGAGCTGACACAAAAAGCATGGCGGCTGAAGTGGCCCTCTCAACAGGGTCTGGAATCGCTTTCATGGCATTTCTGGGCCGTCGTGCCCCTGAAATACAAATGAAATGAGGTGAAAGTTGCCTTATTGCTGCACCAGAAGCTCCTTATCAGGGAATTTCTCTCTCCAAAGCTTCTACCTAAAAATATCACAACCTTTAAGCCAAGTAAAGCTGACCATTAAATCCCAACAGTCTAAACCCTCCCTTCAAACTGTTGGTATCAATATTTCCTTTCAAATTAATTGGATTAATTACTATCTGTTTAAATATAACAAAATAACCATTTATAAAACAGAGCTAAAGTAACTAATTATAGCCCATCTAAGAGATGAACATCCTCTGTAAAATAAAGTCGTACTGTCGTATCTTTCTATGAGATTCTTTTGCAAGTTGCTGCCGCTTAGTACACCTGACGTCGTGTTAAAAGATGTGTGCAGATACCACCAAGCAGACATCCATCCATAGGCACAGAGAAGGTCTAGGGTGGCCTTGCCCGTAAATGTCAGCTGTACCACCTTCTTTCAGACGTCCCCATCTTCTCAACATTCTTAAGAGCCAATCAGGACTGAGGAGGAACTAAAATAAACCAGGATTCCCCAATAAGGAATGAAGGAAGAGTTGAGTAGTGTAAGTGGGATTGGGGGATAGGGCTTAAATTGGAGGCTTACCTTCCTCTTCACTGGATTCCCGCTGCAAAGGGCTATAGAGTGGGGTAATAGTGGTGCTGCTGGTCGGGACCGTGGAGCTCTTGGTGAAAATGGCGCTAATGAACTTCAGCATCTTGTGGTCACGCCCGGACGTGCGCTGTGGGTGACCGTACGCCCCCTCGCCAGCCGCGTGGCACTCCATTCCCCGCCTCAGGTCCTCGGACAAGGAGTTCAGGTCACTGTTGTCCAGGGTGCGGCTCTTACCTTTGCGGGGGGGCTTGACAACCTGGCCGGCCGGGCCCGGCAGAGAGGCGGAACCAGCCTTCAGTCTTTCGGGATGAGGGGCATCGCGTGTAAATGAGCCTCTTCCCCCCACCACATTGCCGCCGTGAGCTCTCCCCTTCTCTTCGGCCCCCATCCATGACCCCCGGTTGAGTCCCAAGGCCATGACTGCTTCCAAAGCACTACCCACATCGCTGCCCAAGTCCTGGGAAAGGGCAGGGGCGCTCCCTCTGGCCTCCTGCCAGCTTCTATCACCACGCTGAGCTCCTGGTAGGTCCATCGGCCTCTGGCTGAGTCGCAGAGGGATGGCACACTTATTCGGGGTGCGATTCTGAGATGCCACGTCCACAGACCTCCAGGGTGGCACTGGTCCCAGTGGGGCTTCCGGGGTCCTGTCTGCACCCCTCTGGACCTCTGCTTCCCTCCCTCTGGCCTCCAGCCAGTCAACTCCAGGGCCCTGATCTGGGGTCTTCTGACCACCTCCTGGAGACACTCTCTCCACCACAAGCCTCCTCTCTTTGAAGAGTTTGTCCTTTTCTCTCTCTGCCCCACCAAAGTCATCTTCCCCTTCCAACTCTGCATGGGCCCTTTCTCGGCGACGTTCAGAGGAGGGCATGTCTCTTCCCTCCATGTACCCCCCAGGCCTGCTCCCATGGCCCTCTCCTCTTCCACGGGCCCTGGCTTCATCCTGCTGGTCCCCATCCTTGCCCAGAGCCTCAACCTTCACAAGCGTGAGGGAGATGAGGTAGGTAGTGCGTCGCTGCTGTGCGCCGGTCTGGCTCATGTGGTCACACTTCAGCAGGCAGACCTTCTGAGCCGGGAGACGTGGGAAAACTCATAGTGAGGAGGAACTGGACTGAAATGGCCAGCCAGATAGATAGCTTGACAGTCAGCTTGTTCTGAGAGGTCTGAGGAGGATTCAAATCCAAAGTGAACATAGGACAGGGATTATCCTGAAGTTACTCCACATCCATCACGAAACAAGACTGAAGGATGACAGACAAGTGGAGAAAAAGAATGATCTTCACTGAAATGTTGGCCCATGAGTTAGAAAAGAGGTAAGAAAAAAAGGAGCTGATTCACCCTACGCCCCCACCCTTGGTTTGCCTTATTCTTAAGTAAAAGTTTGTCATGTTTTATTGCTCTTGAGTATTGAGTCCTCCAGTCCCTCGTTTGTTAATGCATAAATTCCCCTAATCTGTCTTCTGTCCTTCCAAGCAGGCCTCCTTCTCCTCCTAAAACTGTGAATATAATCTGCCTTTTCTGTTTTTGCGCATCATTATTTCACACTAGCCTTCTCCTTCAGCTGGATTTTTTGAAGTGCTGGTTCAGATACTCCCTTTTGATTCCGAATTGTAATCCACATAGAAAATTATTCAAAATAAAATAACATCGAAATTCCAAAGCAAGAAATACCCAGACCCACTTTTGTTTTTTTTAGAATCTTTAAGTATCAGCAAAAAATAATCGGCAGAAACAAAGAAGGTGGCTCAACCAAGGAATCAGCTAAAACGACGCGGTTACGAGGGTCCATGTCCAACATGCTCCCAAAGCTAGGAGCTGTAAACACGCTTGTCTACACGCACGACGCGAGCATCCGTCCACATCGTGCCCAGCTACAAGGAGCGTCTTCCCGTGTGATCTGTGACAAAGCATCTATCCTTCCCAGATGATGGAAGTGAGACGCGTAGCTGCACAGGGAGTGGATCGCAACGGGAGGGCGGGGGGGGGGGGACAGGAGTAGGTGGCGGAATTCAAAAGGTGACATTCCCAAGCAGAAAGCGAAGGACGGCTGCCTCACGCCGGCGTGCCCATCCTCCGCGCCGTCTCCGCTCCAAGCGTCGTCGCGGCGTGTCGGGCGATTAGTGAGTCACCAGGGTCCGTCCGTGAAAGTGCCGCCACACTCGATTCCTACGCCAGGAAGCCCCACAGCCCCGATTCCCAGGAGACAAGAGCACAGCTGGTCTGGGACCAGAGAGAAGCTGAGAAGAAGAACAGGAATTTGATGGAGAAAGAGGTGTCTGTGATGAGCCTCTCCTCCGAGCTCTCCGCTTGCCTACCAGTAATCCTCTTCTTTATTCCAATCTCTCTCTCTCTCTCTCTCTCTCCCCCTCACTCTCTCTCTCACTCTCTCACACACAAAGCGGTCTCCAGCCAGTCCCGGCTGCCTCTCTCTCTCTCCCTCTCTCACACAAGGCAGTCTCCAGCCAGTTCCTGCTCTCTTTCTCTGCCTTTCTCTCTCTCTCTCTATTTCCCTCCCTCCTCCCTTTTCTCTCCTCTCTCCCAAAAAAAGGAGGAGGAGATGAATGATGCAATGAAGAAGAGCAAAGAGATCAAACGTCAGGACCTGCAAATAAGCAAGTGAAGGGAAAGTGAGGGAAAAAAAGATGAGTGATGACAATGGAGGGAAAGGGACACCGAGGGTTACAAAAAAGCCCCAGGGTCGAGGTAGGAGGACAGGGGGAAGGAGCAGGAGGTGAAAGGAAGGCTCTCCCCTTGGCTGCTGCATCACCAGCAGCCTCTAGCTGCTCCAGAGTCAAAGTGTCAATCGCTCCTTTTCACTCCCTTTTCACTCCCTTTTCACTCCCTTTTCACTCCCTTTTCACCGACGGCGTTTGCCATGTTTTAGGCATCCCCAGTGACGCCCCCCCCCCCCCCCCCCCCCCCCCACACCAAACACCCACAGCAAGGGGTGTTGGTTGGGTTTGGGGGTTTTGTGGAAAGAAAAGAG
>JABFEA020000091.1:1805465-1824600 GCA_019775915.2 Cyphomyrus plagiostoma
GGGTCCGGAGCCTATCCCGGAAGCAACGGGCACGAGGCAGGGAACAACCCTGGACGGGGGGCCAGCCCATCGCAGGATGTATTATATTATTAATATTAAAATAATGAATAAGAAATCTATTTTTAAATTAATTATATTATATAATAATAATTACTGTTACTGTCTACCATTGTCTAAATGTATTTTTACTATCTAAATATGTTATGTATGTATTCAGCTAGTGTAAACATACATGGTGCTATCACAGGCAATGCGAGGCTGAGACTGAATCTTTACTCTTTGTTTCTGAGAGACATGCGGCGTGACTCATTTCCCTGCGCGTACAAGTTATCTTAGGTCGGCGTTCATGGTTTTACTTCTGAGATTCAGATCAAGTTCTAGGTTTTTTTTTTTCGAACTTTCGGGTTATAATGAGTTGGAGAACTCATGTACCACTGTATAGAAAAAAATAAGACCCAAAGTCAAGAGATGGACTCTTCACTTCTCTCATAAATTGTCACATCCCATGTGCACAGGCAATGTTGCAAGTGGGCAAGAAAAGCCACATCCTTGACTCATCTGTTTCTTTCAGACAGCTCTTGTGAAGTGTTTGATCACCCAGTTGTTGGACATAGCCAAGAGGATAGGCTGTGCAAACTCAAGCAAGAGAATCAATTAGCTACAGACTTCTCCCTTGAGCTCTGGACTCTTTGCAGGATTGGGCTGGTCGTTGTTGTGCTTCCAAGTCCTTTATAGACAAGGGCAGAATCCCGAGGTCCAGGTACAGATCGCTTGTTGAGGAGAAGCTAAGTTGTTTGAAAACTATGTAAAGTTGTCGACAGCTTTGGATAACATCATTCAAGAGTGGCACCAATCTAAACCCAGGACCAAACTACCCCGGACCAGTCCATTACCAGCAAGCCTTGAGAGCCGATGCAGTTAGGAAGAACATCGCTTACCCTAGAGGAGAAACAGCAACAACAACTGTACATGTAATGTGGAGTAGCTGGTCACCACATTCACGTCTCCCCACTATCATGAATCTCTAAGCGAGACATAAAGGTAGGAGGCTCTTCCTGGTTGAACATCATACAGAAGCAGGTAGTAGCTCCAGGCAAATGCAGGTGAGTGATGTGGCACTGTTCTACTCTGGAGTCACTGATAACTTTGTCATCATTAAGTTAGTAGAGAAATTTGCTGTCCCCCTAGTAGGTTGTCCGGCCTCCTAGGGTTCACATGTGTCTGAATGTACGAAGCTCCCTTCCACTTACATCACATCAATGGATTTCATTAACATTTTGAATACTGGTCAATGACTAGTACACCTCTGTGAGGGGGACAGGTCGGTTATGAAATCCATACTGATGTGTGAAACATTGTCTTTGTGGCACTGCAAAGACTCCAAGGTCTTGGCTGGCATCAACATAGGGGTCTTCACTTGGTTGCATTTGTGACATGCAAGTACATAATCCCGGACATCTACCAATGAGGGCCACCAAAACTTGTGGTTGATGAGGTTCAAAGTCTGGGTTATATCCTGGTGACCAGAACAGAAGGAAGTGTGAACCCAGATCATCAATGTAAATTATCAGGAACTGATAATGCCACAGAACACTTTGTTAATGAATGACTGAAAAATTAATGCCGCATTATCTAATCCATAAGGCATCACCAGGTACTCATAGTGCCCCCTAGTGGTTACGAACACTAGTCATCCCCTTCTCTTATATGGATGAGAATATAGGCACTTCCCAAGTCCAATTTAATGAAAATGGTAGCCTCTCCAATTTGCTCCAGATCTGTCGGGATCAGTGGTAATGGATATCTAAACTTTACGGTAATATTATTCAAGACTCAATCATCTATGCAAGGATGGAGACCCCCATTATTCTCAATAAAGAACCTTGAGGCTGCTAGAGAGTTAGAGGGCCTGATTATGCCTATAGTGAGGGGATCATGTTTCTACAGTCAGGGACATCCTAATATCACAGGGTCACAAGGGGAAGGTAACTGGATGTTTTCGCAATGGAGGACTGCAGTATACATGGTAATGGGTTGTGTCTGGTAAGGAAGCAGGCTGTCCCCTAATGGCTTGCCGTCAAACCTCTAGTTTGCAGGCCCAGGCAGGATCCGCAAAGTTGCAGACCCAGAGTCAATTAACAGTTGAACAGAAAAGCAAACATTTCTGTTGGATAATTCAACCGGAATAGTTAATTGATGTTTCCATACAATGGTTCTTGAGGATATTCTTACCCAAGTAGATCTTGGACTGAAGCCTGGTGGCGGACGAGCTGGACAGGCGGCCCGGAGATGGTCGGCTCCTCCACAGTATAGGCAAAGTTGCTGTTATATCCGTCATCGTCGTTCCTCTGGGCTCAGGGATTGCCTGTATGGGTTCCAGTCTTTCCTCTCCGAGGCTTGGCATCCGAGCTCCAGCCAGGGCAGAAGCTTGGACAGGTCTCCACTGTTCCCATTCATCCCCCCCCCGCAGGCAAGCTTGGTTGGTACATGAGAATTTAGCCCCATATGGTAAGCATTGAGCATGGCATCCTTCCCTAGGAGGGGTGATTGAGCACCCGCTTTGGAGCCTCTAAGAAGCTGGTGTCACAGTGACATACAGGGTTATTTTGATGTGACATTTTCCAAAGGTAACAGAGACATAATAAATTGCACCTTCCGTTATATAATTTGGATGTTATCAGAATATTAATACAGATACACAGCACATTGCATCAAAAAGCCATTACAGCAATCACGGTGTCCATCATATTTATCGGGCAAAGGGACAAGAGGAGAGGTAGAAGAGGAGAGGTTACTGGAGAGGTAGAAGACACAGAAGCTGCCACGGTGGCTTGGCTTGATGCAGGAAGGTGGGACAGACCCTCACTTAATAAATGAACCAAATCATTTATCTGTTCCTCTTGCTGTGCCAGCCTTCTTTCCACCTCGGCTGGATCCATGAAGAAGGCAAAGTATTCAGTAATGAAGAGGATCCATGTGCAGAGTGGAAGGTGGGTTAATTAGAAGACAGGAGTTGTGGTTGAGGACAGCCTTAAAGATCCAATAGCAAAATGGAGGGACAGGCTCAATGTCGGTAATACGAAGGCAATCCTTGAGGCAACCAGTATGAGAGAGACACAAAGGCAAGAATCGAAAATGCAGACCGCGGAGACTATAGGTTATACGCGAAAATACAAGCTCAGTCATCCATAACACTCTGTATGCTACAAAACACTGAAGCATTTAATAATGTTCCAATATTGCAATCTGCACTTAAAAATATCCCTATAAGGACTGAACATCTGGTCAGACTGTTCACTGGAAGTGGCAAGTCTGTTAGGTTACCATAGAATGACCATAGGCTTACCATAGGCTGCTGGAACTGTCTGTGCAGTTGCAGGAAAACGATCAACACCCGCATGACATCTCTGGACCAATAAGAAAACAGTATGTACCAAAGCCAAGGTTAATGTAAATATAGTGATTGGGCAGGATCACTTGCGGCTGTTCGAATTTCTTAAAAGTCAAATTTACAATCAGTAAAGGCTGGGTTGTTCAGGAGAAGTTGGGTGTGCTTGTAGTTGATCTGGTGTGGGTGTGACACCTCATTTATATTCATCTTCTTGGGACCAATTAAATCATCTTTCCAACATCATTAAAATTAATAGCATCAAAAATATAAAATGAAAAATCATGGATCTGCAAGCACTGAAGTCACTTAGACTATTACAACAGAACTGAATTATCTTTTCCTTCACTTACTAAGGAGTTTTATTGTGTCTGTATTGTACATTCAGACAGGGGTGCCCCTAGAGCTAGAGTAACCAATCTTATCCACAAGGACCAGTATGTGTACAGGTTTTTGCGATAACCTTTAGGTCAGCTGTTAAAATCCAGGTGTGAGGATTCTTCAATCCGTCAGTCGACTAATTAGTAATCCAATTAGGGAGATGCAGAGCAAACCCACATACACAGCGGCAAGTTTGGCCACCCCTGCCATAGAGATTTTGGCCACCATGCATTGGACGTTCTAGACCAGGGATCCCCAACTCAAGTCCAGGAGAGCTACCGTCCAGTAGGTTTTCTGTCCCTTTTGGGTTCTGATGAGCCATACCTGTTCCTGGTATTTACCTGAGAACAGCTGTGGCCCATCAGAAGCCAGGTATGAAACCTACAAAACCTACTGGATGGTACCTCTCTAGGACCGGAGTTGGAGACCCCTGGTCTAGACCATTTCACCCGAGGGGCCAGACTGGGGAAATTTGTTCTGTTGGGGGGGAACAAGTGCATTTGACCTTAATGTCCTCCAAGTATTACTTACACTAGATTGCCAGCATTAAGAAGCAAAAATCAGTTTTGAACCGATGAGTTATTTATGCAATGATTTGCAGTTACATTTTACAGTTTTTACAGGTATGTAACTCACATTTCTTTAGACTGTCTTGCTTCCACAAGTTGATTATTTTTTTCCTGTCATTATCTTTGCTTTTCACTAGCTGAAGCCATTCGACCACGCAGCACAGCCAGGTTTATATTTTTTACATGTTTCCAATATATAATAATAATAATAATACATTTATTTCGGACCCAAGTGCCATACGTTTTTAGGGGGACCTCAGGGGGGAGCACGCATGTTGTCACAGGGGCACTGGACCCCCCAAAACCACCATGAATGCATGGAATCCCCAACCCAAAACAATCCAATTATGTTCCACATTGCAGGGTCCCATTTTAGGGTCTCCCTACTGCGGACCGTTCACCGGCCATCGAGGGCTTCCCACCTGGTAGCTGTGAGGAGAGGCAGCAGGCTCTGCAGCGGAGCCTTAAGGGCTCTTTGTTCTATGATCCCGTTATCTGCTTTCGTTCATTGACTCGAATTAATTAATGGATAACGCATACATAATAGAGCTGTCACGATTACTTGAATTAAATTGACCATATGTGGGGCTGAGTGTGTACCCTGCAATGTGTGGTTGGTACCTGCCTTGCCCAAAGTGCAACGTTATATTTATTATAAAGCAAAAGTGTTAAAAAATATTATTTTTTTTAATTAAAGAAATGTAGGTTTTAGGTGAGGCAAATTATATTAGTTACTCTACGAGTGTTGCGATTTGATATCTGCCAATTAACTGTATTTGTAGCCTTCATATTTAATGCTGCGTCATATTGGCATCACTGGCTAAAGCTTAACATACCTCGCAAGGGGGAAAAAAGAGTATCGTGAGGCGAGCACGCTTCGGCAATTTAGGAAAAAAGGAACAGGCAGAAGGTTAAGTGAAATGTGAAAGAGATTAGTTTTCAAAACACTTAACTGATACAGGAATGTGATTGTGTATGTTTTGGGGGGAGCGGAACAGGGAATATCCCAAACAGCACAGGTACGTTATATTGGCCTACCCTTGCCAGATGCACAGTCACAAATCATGGAAAACTGTCAAATACCAGTTGTCATAACTGCATATTTTTGGACTATGGGAGGAAACAGGCAAAACATGAAAACAACATGTAACCCCATAACCCTGGAGGTGTAAGGTGGCAGTGCTTCTCAGTGGCACCCATATGATTAATCAAATGGTATGCATTTCATTTTCAATTAAGCTTAAACCAGAAATTCAGCAAATATGCTCAGAATAGTAGTCAAATTCATCCATCCACCACAAAATATCGTATACACAGTAGTACTGTGATGTCATTTAATTCAAAATGTATTTGAAATCAAATATGCTTACGACGTCCCTCATTAAAATAATACGCATTTTACTTTTTACTTTTTAATTATTTAGACTGGATGGAAAATTGTTGACAATATGAAGACTGGGTTGGACACAAAACATAACTTTGATGACAACAGACCTTAAAAGAGGCTTGTCATAAAATACGTAGTTTATGATGTATTATGTACTCGCCTTGCACAGCGTATTCGAAAAAAACGCTTCGCTAAATAAATTTAAAATAGCGTAAAATTTTCTTCGCGCAATAACCGAGATGCGAACAGGCGACGCGCGGAACAGGTTGCGTGCGGAGGGCGGGGCCTCTTCCACTGTGACACGCTAAGGACTGCGCCGGACGAGCCGGGCGGCGGAAGTTGGTGAGCCCTCGGCCGGTGGTGGTGGTGAGGGAGCTCGGCTCTGACAAAGCGCTGGGCTCTTCCTCTCTCTTTACAGTTGTCAAGTGGACGCGAACAGCGTAGAAGCTTCGACCGACGGCTGTGGAAGCCGACCGGGTGCAAAATGGCGTGTGGCGGCTTTACGTGCTCGAAAAACGCCCTTTGTTCCCTGAACGTGGTTTACATGGTGAGTGATCGCCGGACCCCGTTAGCTGCTTCGGCCCGGTGTATGTGGGTCGTTCATCTGGGGCCGAGCCGGGGCAAAACCTGAGTACTGGCGTTTAGTCACCCCGGCGATGCCCGCTTAGCCTAGCCCGCTAGCAAGCTGCTTCGTACTGATTTTCTGAGGTAAACTTGAATGTATTTATATACGATGTTTTACCGTAACATGTCGGCTTTATTTGGACGAGAAGTTGATTAGTGCAGTACTGTATACGCTCCATTAGCCTAATGTGGATAATCGCGACCACACTGCGTATGGTCTGGTCGGCGAGACGCGTCACAGACATGCCGGCACTGCTGGCCAGTTGGCTGCGCGTTTTATTGTATTTTATTGACTTTTTGTTGATCGTTGGTCGCCTTTTTAATTGGACCGAGTGACTTTGAGGAAGCAGAAACGCGGAGGTGATGCAGGCAGTCAGGCCTCTGTCTTCGTCTATCTGCGTCTATTTAATGCGATTAAGTCACACACAATGCAAGATTGTACAGTGCTTCTGACTTATTTCTCCACTATTTTAAAAAATGTGTTCTTCCTGAAAATAGGACGCAATCTTTTATTTGCAGCTGTCATATGAAAGCGATGGCAGCATGCATTTAGACGTGTTAAAATAAGTAATTAGAAAAGGAATTCCAGCAACTGTTTTCTTGCTAAGACGCTGTCACATTTTTTTTTCCTTGGGGGTTTATTTCAACGCTTTGATAAAATTCCTCAGTTGACATTTGTCAGAGTATTTGGACAGCTGGGCTGGTCTAGTGTTACCGGTAGATCTGCTGCTGGTACTATTACTGATAGTTATTGGGAGAGTACTGTGAAAAATAAGTCACATCAGGTAAACATTTGGCTTCAGTTCTCCTGGAGTTTGGAAAGAACAAAGAAGAAGCAGGTCATTTTTTAAAAGGATATTTAATGCGAGACTTGTTTTTCATGAGCCTTTTAATCTTATGTCTTACCCAGCTCTCAGTAATAAATTATGCATTTACAATGAGGTTAACTGGTAGTAATGTGTATGTAAACCTAGCGCCGAAATCTCAAGGAGGTATCGTATAAGGGGCAGCTACAGCATCCTTGGCCCAAGAGGGTCTAGCTGCAGACGCCTGTAGAGTGGAGATCCACCGGAAATGCGTCACCTCCACAGGAAACACGTGATCTTTAAGGGCGTAAAGTGGAGCACTGGTTAGGGTTAAGGTTAGTGTTTATTCGCTGTAACACAGAGTTGAGGTCACGTGTTTCCTGTGGAGGTGACATATTTCCAGTGGAGCTCCACTCTACAGGCGTCTGCAGCTGGACCTTTCTCTCCTTGGCTGAAGAACAAGTACTGGATACTGTTATTAGTTTGGTTTGTTAGCTGCTGGCCACCATCATTGAAGTGACCAGCAATATAGACTGCTTTCCATTGCTAAGCAAAAGTAACACTCGCTAATATGCTGCCTCTAGAGCTGGGCGATATGGCAAAAAATATCACAATATTTTTTCCTGTATTGACCGTTGTCGATAATTATCAATATTATAGTTTCGCAATGCTGTTCCATGTAATAATGTAATAATCAAAATGACAAAATGACAAATAGAATGAATACACTGAATAAACAATATTAGTAAACATACTTATTTTCCAACAAATTTTACTGTTTACATACAAAATTCCCTTAAAATGATATTTTCAAGTATTCAGAGTATTCAAGTATTCAAAGGAACATAGCTCAAATGACCAAAACCATATAATAATGTAACAATGTGCATAACTGTATAATATTGCAAATATGTTAAAGGGCAAGCATAAAATAAAGCAGGACAGAACTGACTGCAACACGTGTCTACCTCTATTCTTGGGGTGTGTCCAAAATCGCACACTTGCGTCAGTGCACTGAGATGTAGTGCGTAGTGCGCACTGTGCACTTCCTTCTGTAGTGCACACTACCATGGGTAAGTACTGTCCTAAATGGAACACTAACATTTTGCACTTACTGGAAGTGACGGACTAGCATTTGATCGCAATTCTGGAGGTTCAATAATTAGTAAGGAACATTTACAAACTTCAACATATGTTGTACATGTTATGAATGTTCTATCTACGACCACCTAACCAGCTAAAAAAAACTGCTAAAATTTACGTGTGTGAGCAAGTCGATATAATCGCAAACTCAAGTTATCTATAACTGTCATCAGAGAGTGACAGGCTACACCCCGCAGTATACATCAGTAAAATAAACTTATTAACGTTACTTACATTTATATGAATGTCCGCCATTATTCAACTCTGAAAGCTTGCAGAAAGTTCCTCTCCTTCCACTACGTAGTCAAAATGGTGTCCGTTTAGTGCGAGTAGTGTCCATCATTCTGCACTGTGTTTTCTGGCTGTTTTCAGTGCACCATCCAGGTACTTTCAGTGCACTGAATTTTAGCTTAGTTGTTAGTGTGAACGCAGTACGCCCTAAAATCGCACACTAAAAGTGCGCAATTTCGGGCACACCCTTGGTCTCTTAAAAACTTTTTTAAATTCTGAGGTAGAAAAGTATCTAAACCAAACAAAAAACACATTTCATGATTTGGCATTTATTTGAGTCATTGTTAGATTTTTTTGTCCGGCGCTGCAAAACGTCACCACGCGTCACCATGTCACATGGTACAAAATCCTCGTGAGAGCAAAACAACTTGAGACAGACCGTGCAGCACAAACTGGATCTGCCTCCGTGACGACACACCTTTGGCTTTATTGGCTGAAGATTTTAGTCACACGCATGACGTTTGTATCCCAGGAAGTTCCAATGCATTATCTGCTATTTCTCCCGAAAAGCAGTGAGAACTGGTTTTCAGTTCATTTACCTGGTAAAATAAAGTTTAAATAAATTACATAAATGTTCTAACAGTACACATAAGTTAGTGGTTTATTTATTGTTAGTTACTGTAATGTTGCACTGTTTTATTTGTTTAATCGTCCAGTCTGTGAAGGCATTCAAGTAAGAATTGCATTGTACTCTGTATGTGACAATAAAAACTTTGAATCCTTGAAATACATGCATTTCATTTTTTTCCTGGCAGCCATCTTTTTACACAGAGCCACTATACACAATAGTTTTATTCACTGCTAACAGTTTGTATCAGGAGTTGGTTATTGTAAAAGAAGGTGATATTTCTATGGATTTATCTACACCTTTCTGGCAGTGCTGCCATTGCAGTCAGGTCTTGCAGCCACCCCTGCAGCCGCAGCCAGGTCGCGCTCCACGGCACATCAGCTGCAAACAGACCTAAGCCCAAGTCGAACGAACCAATAGCTTCTTTAAGGGAGGATGGGCAAAACTACAACGTCGTCAGTTATTGGCTGTTGTGTTGGTATTCAGTAAACTTTTGATTGGTAGGCCATCGAATTGTCTGTCTCAGCGCATTCTCTAAAACAGAGGAAACTTGGTTGATCAAATTTTATAGTCTGTGTGTATCATTGTGATCGTCCTCATTTTTTATTGGTAAAAAATCGAGATCGTTTTATCGCCCAGCACTAACTGCCTCTATATCCAGGTGTGATTAAATCAGTGGATTCATTAAGGATGCTGCATATGAACATATATTTGTGTTCAGTCAGTTTGGTAGTCATTTGCTTTGATAGAGGATGTGCTCCGTACAGCTGGTGCTCCAATTTTGACTTCATTTATCAGAATATGCTTGTTTAAGGGGTATACCTTCTCAGATGTTTTATTTAAGAGATACTCAGTGTACCTCATATTCTGTCTCTTCCTTGAATAATATCTGTTATATTCATTGAAGATGTTCTTATTACAGTTTGCATGTGGACCGAGCTTTTTTAGATCAGGGAGTGCACAGTATTTTTGTTGCATTTTGTTAACCTGCCATCGATGGAAAATGAATCATGGCATTTTGAATGCTTGGTGCCTTGTTTTGCTAGGATACTTTTCATGTTTTTGTGTGCCTGAAATTTGTAAAGGATTACCAAGGATAGGGTGCTCACAGGGATGCCTTCAGGGAAGTAAGGGCAGGCTGACTGTATTTGGTGTATGTGGCACTGTATCTATGAATAGACAAACATCATTTTGTGTGACCCGTCAGGAATATAAGTCAGAGGTTAATTTAGCTGGAATTAAAATCAGCACATCCTTTAGCCTGCCAGTTTAATCAGTGTAACGTACCAGTTTTACATAGACTGCACCTCGGTCACTTCTCCAAATATCAGCCATGTCTGTATTAGCATAATTCATGTATTATTTTTGATGCTTATGGTTATGCTTCCTTTTAAACAGAATACAGGTTCCAAATGCTGCTCTTTATTATTATTATTCATATTATTCATATTCATGATGTCTCTGAAATTTTGCTTCAATAGATATTGCACTCAGCGTTTCATACCTGCCCTTCAGAGGATTCTCCCTGATTATAATTTAACTTATTTATATCATTGTTTCTGCTCTCTGTTTAGCTAGTGGGGCTGCTGCTGATTGGGGTAGCAGCCTGGGCCAAAGGATTCGGCATCGTCTTCAGCATCCACATCATTGGCGGTGTGATCGCTGTGGGTGTTTTCCTGCTGCTCATCGCCATCGTTGGCCTCATTGGAGCCCTCAATCATCACCAAGTCATGCTCTTCTTTGTATCTTTTCTGGCCCCAGCTGTAGTGTAAGGTAGCAAGAGCTGCCTGGCTTCCAGTTTAGATTATGTACTGTTTCATAACATTACCTGTCACCATGAGTTTACCGGTCTTTCAATCAAAATTTGTTTGATTGGCAAAGTTTGTTTTCGTGATTTAATATTAGAGACAGCAGTAAAACAACACATTACTGCTGCACTGCTGTTGACATTTCCTTGACTTCTTTGCCAGTATATGGTCATTCTCCTCTTAGTATTCCTTTTCCAGTTTGGAGTATCCTGTTCTTGCTTGGCAATGAACCGTTCACAACAAGTGAGTATTTGGTAATATGTTGGATTTCATCTTTGTAAAAATGTCTTACACATTCTTTTTCTCTGGGTCATTATTGTTCAAATGTCCCCACACCCCCTTCACTCGTCTTTTTAATCATTTTTGCTGTCTGCCTTTCCCTCATCATCCATATCTTCATTCTTACTAATCACCCACTTGCACCTCTGTCTCCTACCTACAGGTGGCGCTCCTGAATGCCACCTGGAAGATGTTACAGAACGAAACAAAGGTTGAGCTGGAGATGAATCTGAACTGCTGCGGACTGCTGAACATCACAGCTGACTATCAGCACTTTCTGAGTGATGTTTCTTCCTGCCATGCTGTAAGTGGCTCTACACTGAGACCTGGGCTATTTTTCTGCATTAGTCATTAGGACTGGAAACCTCTAGCTGTGGCTAAGAACATGGTTAATGAATCTAAACAAAAGGTTGTTTTAGTCTGCCAAAAAAACAAAAAAAATACAATGTCACCATACAAAACTCTGTGTCAAAACAGTTTTAATTGCATAGTGCCATAGTTGCATTCATTTGCCCCATGACATTTAACAGGAATATGTGGCAATACATCATTCATGGATGCTAAATTGTTAATGATACAGGACAAATCGTATTTGAAATTTCAGTAATAAATGAAAATTGAATTTAATTAAAAATCCTTTACTTCTCCAGAATCAAATGCTTACCCATGTGACTGAATATGTAGAAATATAGAAACTCTAACTTACAACAGGGGCATGTGGCTAATGTGTAGTTTCTGGCCTAGCTGTCTATTCCAGTCACCAGTTCTGTGCTTTAAAGCAAATGGAACTTGCCTAGAAAGGCCAAAAAGCTTAAAATGCTAAGTTTCAGGTTCTACCTTTTATGTTTTGGATTGTTTTGAAGTTCCCCTTTGCTTTTATTTATTTAATATTTCACTCAATTTTTCATATACGGCATCCTCTGTTAAGGCAAACCTGTGGCCTGTCAAATGTCTTTTTTTATATATATATATAATACCTAGTATGGTCCCTTATACCTTAATACCTTATGGAGATTAATCATGTGTATTTTTGTTTTGATTTAAAGGTAAATGTTTGTTATATTTTGAGTGGGACTGAATAAATTACCAAATTTTCAGGACGCACCAAACGCCACAACAATCAGCTTAATTGAATGAGCAGGAATGTGCAGGAATGAGCAGGAGAGGCTTGAATGATAGTGATTGGCTGGGAATCAACTTGGAGACACAGGAAGAGTTCTGGTTGCCTGCTGTAACTATGGAAGGAGAGAACCTGGTGAAACGAGAATTAGTTCATTAACCATGATTGGCAGAGTAAAGAGTTCCCAGGGAAACTTTGAACAATCCTATGAAATTAAAGCAACTTGTTGGTCTGTGCTTGGTATCTTTTGAGAACTGGATCTAACAGGTATGAGCATGCCGCCTGTCACTCTGTTTCCTTCCCAGCAATGTCGGAAGAATGTTTGCCAGTCCTGCGGAGACAAAATGCTTCGGCACTCAGCGGAAGCTCTGAAGATCCTGGGCGGGGTCGGCCTGTTCTTCAGTTTCACAGAGGTCAGCTTGTCTTACCTGGAGAGCAAGGCCAAAGTTCTCCTCCACATTATTACCACCCCCTGAGCTTCCCACCAGTGTGTCACATGGGTTTGTTGTTCGTTTCAGATCTTGGGTGTGTGGCTTGCTGCTCGATACAGGAACCAGAAGGACCCCAGGGCCAATCCCAGTGCTTTTCTATAGGGCTGCCGATGGGAATGCAGAGGGATGCGCACACACGCACAGACACGGCGCACAGCATGGACACGCACACCCACACCACACGTGCCATGTAAACACACAGCAAGTACTCGCTCTACAATCCTTTCTCATTTTCTACTGAGCCATCTATCATATATGCACAGAAACGCATACACGAACACAAGAAATATTATTGTTGACAAGCAGAGACTACAAAAAAGCATGTGGACGCAAACATTCGTAATCCGTACAGTATTTTCTGGTGTTTGTACAGTAGTTCCTGAGGACTTTGGTTCCCTGTTTATAACTTTTTATCTTCTTTGGTCCCGCCTGACCTCCTCGGACTTTTGTTCCAACCAGACATAATTACCTTGTTCTTCCTTTTTCTTAACTGAGTGATCAAGTCCTTGTCCACATACGCAGCCTCCCCAGCGTGCAGCAATGATGTCAATCTGTGAACTTGCCATGCCTCTTGCCCCCCGCCCCCATGGTCTCTCAGGGGATAGATACAGCTGAAACACCACATTCTCCATTTTAGCCACACAGCAAGATCCTGGCCGTGTGATGACAGTGCTCTATGTTGGCCAGGGGAACATCTGCTCCAAGCCTCAGAGTGGCTTAACCTTTTCTCTAACCTGCTCCCCTTTTAAGCCTGTTTTGGACATTACTAGGAGAAAGTCATGCTTTGATGTCAGTATACATGCCTTTTTAGTGTAGCGTATTATGATGAGTGTGCTACTTAGATAATGAAGTTCATATGGTACGTGCTAGTCTATTTTTGTGTTTTTTTTGTATAAAAGTAGAGTATGGCTTTAAATGCTAAGGGAAGGCAGTAGCCAATGTTGTATCTGAGATAACGGCTAACCTGGATGACAGGGGAGATGTAAAAACTGTAAGCCAAACTCTGTGAACGGTAGCCATACAGGAAGTGTCTCATGTCAGCTGTAATATCCACACGACAGGCATTGAGGCCAGATGGTCTCCACAGACTCGCTTTATTACACCACCTCTGTGGACATGTTCCCGAAAGAATAATCAGGGTCTCTGACCTTTTGTGCCGAAGCAGAAGAGATCCCTCTAGTGGGTGCAAGACAGACTGCAGTATGGGACCCCTGCATTGCAGAGGTCTCTTCACCTTAGCCAGGTATAATCATCATGAACCGTGTGAAAACCCTGTTCACTGTATCCTAGCCATAACAAACTCCTTAAAATATATGCATAAAAACGCTCGTCAATATAAAAATTATATTCTGCACCTTAGTTTATGGTCTTTATAAATATTCTAATGGTAAGTGTCATTCGGACAAGTCTATGTAGGTGAAATGGGGTGATCACATATAAAGGTATGTTATTGCATCACCATCTCAATAAATTGATCAGCAAGTTATCTATAACTTATGTCCCTACAAATGAACTGCGTGGTTTGTGGTGCATATGACTTTAATGATTGCGGGATATTTTTGATGAGTTGCGTCTTAAGCTTATTGGAAATCTATGAAAACGGTTCCATTCGCTGGCAGGAGGGATTCCTGAGCCATATGGGAAAGGGTATGTGCTCCGCTATGCCTGCTTCAGGATATTCTCTGCAGCATTTGTTGACACTTCTTTAAATGTAAATGGCGTACTTGTAATGATTTTAAAACAAGTCCAGTCCATATGCACGTTTTGATAGTTTTTATATGGAGTTAAACCAGAATGAGAACTCATCTGAAGTATTTGTCTTGATGGTTGATTAGGACGTTGCTCTTCTGCTCTGGTTTAAAAGTGCAGACCTGCAACACGCCTATTTGTCACGGTTGGGTTCTTTTTGAGCTGTTTTTTTTGCCAAATTGATTTTTTTTTTTTTTTTTACACATTGAGTATTACTTTATTCTTTTTCCGCTTGCTTCCTGAAGAAATGATTTGCAGAGATAGGAATTTAGTTCCATGCAGTTACTGTATGCTGACCCTAATGCTCAGCTTCAAGGAGCCTCACCACAAAACCACATGATCTGTATTTCTGATTGTTAACTATGATGTTACTCAAAGAGATGTAAATTTTTCTTAATTAAATAAAACTGCAAAACCTTTAGATATCTCCAATTTCATATCCTGCTGAAGCCCCTCAAGTTCTTTCCTGATTAAAGGTGCCCCACTTCCTGCACCCATCACTCATACACCCCACAGACTCATACCGGCATGTGAGGACACACCTTCTCGCCCAGCAGCGTTTATTTGTCATGACTATATTAATACACTTACTTTACAGTAGTTTGTACTAATACTCATGTGTTACATGTCTAAAGTTAGCATGGAAGGGTTAGAGCAGCAGAAACTGGAGTGAAGTAGAGGCAGAGGTGACACGAAAAGTCACAGTGATATTCCCTACAGATGACAGTCTAACACGCCCATAAGGTTTTATTAACCCAAATGCGAGTTTGTTTCTCTAACATCCTAAAGCCAACTGTCGTCTTGTCCCTGTATCAGTATGCTGCTATCTATCGGTAAAGTGATGACATTAGTTAGTGACGCTTAGTATCTGCTGGCAAAAGTATGTCTTGGGTCATTTGGTCCTGACAAAGGTACTGCCACTGACCTTTGGCTTCCCCAGGTGCTCCCCCCAGAGTACTGGTCAAAATGTAATTTAGTGTATAAACCATTAGTTGCATTATATCCAGCAGGCAAACCTAACAATTATGGGTTGAATTCTGGGGGTACAAATATATACTGGCATCAATGTCACACCACACACATACCCCCCCCCCCCTGCATATTCCCACCCTGGATCCAGTGCCTGGATTGGCTGTTCAAAGTTCCTTTTTCAATTAATGCCTTTAGTGATCTGCTCAGACCTACTGCATACTCATCCTATGCCCAGAAAAAGGCCAGTTGTGGTCACAATATTCCCTGGCTCTATGGCCCCTTCATCCCTCCTGAAAATAAGGGTGCTCCAGAGCATTCAAGGCAGAGATTCTTCGTAGAGGGTCAAAGCTTAGCATGTCCTGTAGAAAAGAATATTTTTACGCATTAAAATTAACATTAAGAATTTCGCATTAAGAATACATTTTCTGAATTTCATACAGAACTTCTTGCCTGCAATGTGCTTGATATCACACTGACCTTTCCCCTAATTCTGCCAAGTAACATTCGTCTTACCTTCAACAAATCCGCCCCCTGGTGGCTGATTTCAGGGACGCAATCTGTGATTGGACAGGGACCACAGGGGCTGAAAAGGCACCGTGAGAGCGTGACATCTGGTGGCCATTCTTCTTCTGACGGCAAGCCGATCATACTGCAGGAATTTTGGAAAAGGAGAAGGTACAGAACCGTTCTGGAAACGAAAAAGCGAGGTTTAACCTTCTACTTCCTAGATACCGCGCTTAATACTCACTCGAAAATTTTCCGTAGCTGATCCACTTCTGAGTCACCACAGAACAAAGGCCTGAGGGGAGATTTGGAGTGATGAGAGAGCATGTCATTCCAGAAAGCAGTGTTCCCATAAGGAGACGCGAAAGGGCGTTCCCAGCGTGTCACCGTGAGCCGTAAGGCACAGTGCCTGTTTTGTGTCAGGCCTACTAATCACTCTGAGAAGTGGCAGAAGTTCCTGCATCAACCCTCCCCTTATTTGCACACTGACAGTTAGTCTTGAGTCAGATTGATAAAAAGGCATTTGGGATTTCCATCTTTATCAGTAGACCACAGGTTAGAGGGTGCACCGCTCCAATTAACCACATGATGTCAGCAAAAGACCTTACAGAACAAAAGACACCTCAGGCGGATGCAGGTGGTGCGGAAGACGGCCTAAAATGGACGGTTCTCCCGTGTGTAAACAAACTCAGCTGGACTCACTTGCGTCGGAACATCTCTGCAAAGATGCAGCCTGTACTCCATATGTCAACTGGAGTCGCGTAGGAAGCCTGAAGCAGAACTTCTGGGGCACGATACCACAGTGTGACCACCTGAGAGAATGAAAATGTGCAGTGGGGGGGGGGGGGGGGGTTGTAATGGAGCAGGCCGTGGACGGCAGGAATGGTGTGAACCAGGGGCGAAATTTGACTTTGAGCTCTATCACCCATCTGAACATCAATGGTCAGTATCCTGCTCATGGTGCACAATGGGAGGGGAGTTGACTCAAGGTGACCAGAAAGGTGACCTAGCTCACTTTATTTTAACAGTGCACCGTTCTCCAAAAAGTGCTCTGCTGGCCCAGTGACTGGGGCACATCCTTACCACCGGGGTGAGTGCCATGTGACAGCTGTAGATGCGAGCCAGGCCAAAATCTGCCAGCTTGACCTGCCCTCGGCTGGTCACCAGGATGTTCTCTGGCTTCAGGTCCCGGTGCAGGACGCAGTTGGAGTGAAGAAACGCCAATCCGTGCAACAACTGATGCATCAGGTCCTATCAAGGAGTGAAACTAATTAGTTCTTTGAACGGTTTGGTAGAACTACAAAAGGCCAGCAGTATTAAAACCACCTAGAAATTCAAAGGTGGGGGGGGGGGGGTACATGCTTACTTGTATCCGGTCTGCGGGGAGTCCTGGAGCGGGGGCCTTACTCAGGTAAGTCTTGAGATCTTGATCCACATGCTCAAACACCAGAGTTACCTTGGTCTCCTGGTCTGTCCGCAGCGTGGCGCACACGTCCATGAGCCTGGGTCACAATACCCACACATTGACACTTCAGATGACACCCCCAAGCCTCACGTTCACAGAGACCGGCTCAATGTGGGCACCGCGCCATCTTACTTGACCACGTTCGGATGTTCGAACTGCTCCAATCGCTTGAGCAAGGCCACTTCTCTGACTGTGGACAAGGGTAGGCCATCCTGGTTGGTCTGCACACGCACGCTCTTCAGAGCCACAAACTGGCCACTCTGGCGGTCCCGTGCTTTGTACACTGTCCCATAGGCACCGCCGCCGATCTCGGCGACACGCTCATACTGTCGACCACACTCCTGCGCCATCGCCCAGCCCGCCAGCTACACAAGTCAGGATGGAATTAAAAATGCCGTCAATTACACTCCTTATGATCCTCGTTTATTCATATCGAATAATGACACCAACAACATTTAATATAATTAGCTCTGCTATCAAAAAGAGCGCGGTCTTCCTCCCAGAAATAATCTTATAATTTGTAAGGTTGTAAAGTCACAACATCATTGTTTTTAAGTTTGAAATCCATCATCCAATATCCCCCCCCCCCCAATACTCAGTGTTCAACCCTAAGCTCATAACCTCTGTGTCTCATACCCATATATCGGCCCCATCTCCACTACTTTCATATTTATGCCCCTGGTCACGAAACCCCAGTCAGCCGAATTCCTGAGCAGGGGCTGAAGTGAAGGAGGTGTTGGAATCTGACCTGATATCCAATGAAACAAGAGTTGAGTCAAAAAGGCATTCCTGACGCAGACCACAGAGCCTCAGGCACCCTGTCGACAGGGAAAGAAAGGGAAAGTTAATAGGAAACAACTTAGATATTTCCATATTTTAGCTGTGTCACAGCATCAAGAAGCTGCCTGTCACTGGAAAAAAAACTTTTTTTAAGAGCAACCACCCTGTTCGCGGTAAACTTCAGCTTTGCACTGTCTGGGGTAGGCGGCACGCCTCCCAGAACCCTGACAAATAAGCCGGAAGATGGATGGATTGTCATTTTTTGTTCAAGATCACATCCACTGCAGTTATATTTAAATATTAAATGTAACTGACAAAACTCATTTATTGGTTGATAACGACAATTATGTTTTATCAAAAAAAAACAATCTTGAAGTATATTTACGTCTTGGGGGGGAGAGAATGGAGAGGTTAATGTGTCTATATTGCCGTACGATTAATCACCTTTTGCATACATTTATGAATTGTCAAGTAAAGGGACGGGGTAGATGATTTCTGTGCGATGTACAAACACTATATGCATTCCGCAAATAAGAAAGCATTCTTCAATCGTATTTGAAATTAGAAACCCAACATTTCGTAGAATCGACTCAAAATGGAATAAAGGGCTAGCAGCCCCCACAGCTCCGTCTACGGCATGCGGATATCCTGTAGAACTGCAAGCGTGTCGCAGGCCTTCCTGAGAACCAGCGGGCTGTCAGGACAAGCCGACAAGTTCAGCTCTGGGGCGGAGGACGTTCGTTATTAGCAGCTCTGGTGTTTTAATAAAGCATGCATTAAAGCGAGTTCGATGTGGCCACTGTCACCTGG
>JABFEA020000091.1:1831724-1867620 GCA_019775915.2 Cyphomyrus plagiostoma
CCCCCCCCCCCCCCCCCCCCCCCCCCCCCCCCCCCCCCCCCCCCCCCCCCCCCCCCCCCCCCCCCCCCCCCAAAACTCGATTATTTAAATACAAAGTTCTATTAATTGGGGGCGAAGAATGAATCCAAATTAAATTTTGGGGGTACATGCCCCCCACCTCCTTCTTTCTAGGTCTCTGCGAGTACACAAGGCATATTGAGATGTGAAATCATTAAGACCATACAAAATTATATATTTGTAGTTGCACTTACTATAAAGGTATAACTTAAAACGAAGAGTGCCGTTCCACATTTGTGAATTGATTGCCGCTCCTGTAAGCGCTGCAGGACACCTGGCCATTTTGGCCCGTCCAGGTGACACCAAGGTTTGCTTCAGATTTCCCGGGTTAGGCTGTCTAACACGTGGCCCCGCGTCACGTAGAGATCAGCACCTTGGACAGCAGCGACTGCCAATACGCAGCAAAACGGCCGATTTTATTCTCACCGCGAAAAAAAACATTACGACCGAGAAAGCGAAAGGCGGACAACATCACTGGTAAACATATTTCATTTTTTATTATTGAAATGCCGCTACTGAAGAAGGAGCATTTATTGTGGTCCTCGGCGTCCCTGTCGACGAGGGATCTGCTTTCGCACTAATATTTCCTCCAGAGCCATTCTAAAATCGTTTTTTTATTATCATTTTCATTGGACCGGTTGTCGTTTTTTGGTACATCAAATCTGTGTTTCATCATGTCTATCTGAACGGGGAAATCGCTGCATCCTTTTTTTCTCCATTCCCGGTACATGGTCTGCAGGAATCGTTGCAGACGGAAAGATCAGCATGGATGCTCGATGGAAGACGGATGTGTGTTTTCATGCATATTTTGGCAGCATTTTAAGATTTGATGTAAAATGCGAACACGTTGGATTGTAAAACGGATTTCGGCGGTGTTCGGAGGGGGGACGGAGAGGGACATATTTTTGAGGCATCAACCAGAAAACATACAGTAAAGAAACGGAAAAAAAAAACAAAATGATCTGATAGCTGGAATGGCATTGAGGGACAAAAAGAGAGACGATTTTGAATAACAACTGATTTGAAACGGCCTTTTCCCCTTTATAATTCTGGATTATATCAACGGACGCGACATACACATGGAGGGGAGTTTCTGATTTTGTAATATCTTCTGATTTTTAAATGTCATTTCATGTGATCCCGATCTCCCTCTATCGCCGTCCGCTCGATAGGATTCCGATTTTCCCTTGTAGTCCCAGGACGACACATCTCCAAATCTAATGTCCTCCGAAACCATATGCAATTGCCAGTGAAACGTTCCGGTATTTTTTGCGGTCCGGTTTTGTTTGTCGCTCCAATATACATATTGCCTTTATTGTTTCGGCAGCCTATTAACGGTACCAGAGAGCTTCGGCCCGTTCACGAAAGCAACCCTTTATTCCGCATCGGTTAAAGAAAACATACAGTCACCAGGGTGGTAATCACCGCGACCAACTCTGTTTTCTTCTATTTAATATTATTGAAATGTTTTTTGATATTTATTGAATGTTTATTTTTGAATATTTATTCGAGTATTTGCTCGGCAGTCATGTTTTTTTCTTACTTTGACATTTTATCTTGATAGTCCCATGCCCTCTAGCTGGACGGTAATTGTAATAATATAATTAATAATATTACAGCATTTTATTTCCATCATTTCAACTACAAATAATCGTTATTATTATTATTATTATTATTATTATTATTATTATTATTATTATTAGCCACACCTGGCTTGCAAAACGTGCATCCAGAATGAATCACTTTTTGCACTTATACTGATAATTTTTTTCTCATCCTACAGCCACATTTGCATATGTAGTAAATGATGTTTAAGTATCGGATCCGCATGTTTTTTAACGAACTCAAAGTATTGGTTTTGATGCGATCCGGTTCGAGACGGGCCGATCCAGACGCAGACGCAGACAGGCGAAGCAGCATGCGAGGACTCGGCATGGGCGGTTGCGGGTGGCCGCCTTTCGACTGTTCCTCCCGGGACGACGAGGAAGAGTACTATGGGACGGATCCTCGACCACGTAGCCTGGCCTTCGAGGAGAAGGAGGCCAGACTGCAGGGCGGCCTGGACGCCGTGTCGCTCACCAGCAGCATGGAGAGCGGGATACGCTCACCGCAGTGTCGGATCTGCTTCCAGGGACCGGAGCAGGTAAATTCGCTCCTCCGCCTTTTCACGCTGCTTCTCACGCCCGTTTTGCGCGACTTAGGCTCTTGTGCTTATTTATGTTGCCCTCATTTCCATGATCAGTTACTATGTCTAATATGATATTTTTGCGTACACGCAACAAATACTCTGGAGAACCCCAGCAGCCTATCTGAGCACCGTCTGGCATATACGCTGTTTGTGCTATTATAAGCCAGCCACTGGGCCTACTATTTAACTAAGACTGATGGAGTTCTTGTGTAACAATTTATCTGGACGTACTGCCGGGGCGCGTTCACGTTTAATAAGTATTTAGATGGGTTAGAACCATTGTTTTAATCGCTTTTAGATACTGGGCCCCAGGCAAAGTAGCTAGGCACCTCCTAAGCCAGGAAGGGTGCCTGTTTTGCATATCCACGACTTAAGTAATATGCACTTTTACTTTAATTCCATTACATTCATGACAGCTCTGATGAGAATTTACATGCCTCCCAAATGACAGGACAACTGCCCTTTTGGAAGATGCAAGGTGACTTGAATTGGTTTTGCTTTAGAGTATACACTCTTGGCCTTTTTCCAAGAAGGACAGATAAATAAATCCATTTACCACTGAAGATGCTTCCTTGGAAATGCTTCAGAAGGGATGAGGGGTTTCCCCCGAGCCGCTAAGGTCCTGGCCAGAACGTAGCTCCCAGCTGGCCAAGGCACCAATCAACATCAACATTTTCAGCCCCAAATCTCAAACCATCTGCAACGGAAGGCCTATTTCAAAGCGAACTTCATTCTGACTAAACAGACATCTTGAGATGCTCATCATAAACTGGCTACGCTATGAGTGATGAGTCTGACCTGATCGAAGAAAATACTAAGAATATTAGTAAAATGTGAGCAGTTGTAAAATATGTTCCTGACTATTTTAGGCACTTAGCAATCTGTGAGCGATGTAGTACAAATACATCCACTGGCACAGCTATTTACCGCAATATGAGTCCGATTATGATGACTGCAGTTATTATTATAATTGATAATATCATTATTATTGTTGTTGTCATCGTCACTTCAGCGCTTATATGCTAACTTGAATGTCAACAAAACATATTGAAATTTAAGTTTAGGTGTCTGGTCTACAGTGTCATCCAAAGGATGACGAAGATCTTTCAATGTATACCATGTTATGTCATGTCATAGACCAGGGACAGGGTGACAGTCTTCCTTTACAGCATCATTTTTCACCAATCAAATCACAATATTTACTGTTAATTCTCAGCACATGTGATAACAGTATTCCTGCTTCAGTCACATGCAGTCCATATATATCCATCCATCCATCCATTTTCCAAACCACATATCCTACTGGGTCGTGGGGGGTCCGGAGCAGGGAACAACCCTGGATGGGGGGCCAGCCCATCGCAGGGCACACTCACACACCCGTCACTTACACATGCACACCTACGGGCAATTTTGGCAACTCCAATCAGCCTCAGCATGTTTTTGGACTGTGGGGGGAAACCGGAGTACCCAGAGGAAACCCCACGACAACAGCATGCAAACTCCACACACATGTGACCCAGGCGGAGACCGGAACCCAGGTCCCAGAGGTGTGAGGCAACAGTGCTAACCACCGCACCACCATGCCGCCCCTGTCCGTATATATATTCTGCTTTAGATACATATGGAAGCATAGCAGCAAAATAGCTGTTTTGGTGCTATATTTATCGTTTGGTTTTGATTTATGAGCTAAATTTGCTTTTGACATGCAGGCCTGCAAGATCACATCTGTAACACTTCACTTCACTGCCAAAGAGGTGAATTTGTGGGGAAAAAGATCATTCTCTACTAGTTAACCACTAACTGGTTTCTCATTTACAGCTACAAAAATATTTTGATGAAAAATTATTCCAAATGAAATGCAAATTTGTAGTGGTTCAAAAAGAACCTTTTTCGATGTCTTGTTCACTGAAACACCCTGCAGACTTTATGTCTGTGCGGCTTTTTAAATTTTACATTTACTTTTACCATTAATTCATTTAGCAGATGCTATTGTCCAAAGTGTCAAAGATGTGAGGCAGATAGTACATTGCAAGCATAATTGAATTCACTGCTTTTTCCAATGGATGCAACTGTGTCTCTTGCTGCCAACTCTATTTGTTTATTAATTCTATAGCCCATTGCCCTTTATCATTTAGGAGAAGGAATTAGTATGTCAAGCTGAGTGTGCTAAGGCTTGGGACACAGAATAGAAGGACACTCAGGTGAAATGTTTTAAAAATAATATGCCTGGGATTTTTTCCTACTTGTCTTAACTTTGCAGAGAAGGAGCCGTAACTTATTAGCCTAAATGAGTAGGTTATAATGCATATATTACTAGACAGGTAGAAAAGGGTGATGTTCATGTGACACAGGTCTGATAGTGTGCTGCGTGCGGAATGCTCTGCTTTGCTCTTTGCACTCTGTTCTCTGAAATGTGTTTAACCAATATGTGAAGCATAAGCAATAATTACTGCACATCCGACCAGCCTCGGCTGTGCGATTCAGGTGTTGTGTCTGGTGACTCCATCCAGGTCGCCTCTAAATTTGGGCTCCTGAGGTCATCGGTAATTTAACTCTTTCTGTGACTTATGGTATGAGGGACTCTGCTGAGGTTTCCAAAGAGGTACTTAATCCCAGTGGCTTCTACAACACATGCAGTTATGCAGAGGTGCTGGTTGGGTGAAGCTTGGTGTGGGTCTGTCCTCCACACTTCTGTCAATGCAGAAGTTTTCTGCTCAACTAACAGCCTGCTCTCCTGCTATGAAAAAGGTAGTGAGGTTACTTAAACAATGTTTGCTGGTTTCTTATCGCAGGAGGGCTTCTGCTGTAGGGTCCTCAAGTTTAACCCAAGTCTCTCAAATAAACACATTTGGCATCATCAATGGCTGAAGTGAATGACTGAATTTGGTGCAGGTATATATGTATATTTACACCTGGGAGTTGGCAGTATTAGAGATGATACTTCTACACATTGGTGTGAAACGTAGGACACAGCTTGAGAATTCGGCCACCATCATCTGCATAAGTAGTGTTTAGGCAGAAGAACAGACTGCCATTTGGCTCCCAGCCAAGTTCTCAAACGATGGTATGATATGGACAGATCTTGGTCAGATAACCTTGGGCTGGAGTTAATTGATGCTTTTTTCTTCCCAGGTGTTTATAAACATTATGAACTCTGTCTGAACACACAGCCAGTGATGACCTTTTCTGTCACCATGTGAGACAGTAGCAGGAATGGAGTGATAATTGCATGTGTGTGTGTGTGTGTGTGTGTGTTTCTGCCTGTGTGGTCCATGTAAATGACACATTACCCTGAGCAAGTTAATGCAGGGAGAGAGAGAATGTACAAGAACCGGGGAGATGGAGAGGGATGAAAGGTGGGGGGGGTGGTATCAGACAAAGAGACACTTCAGGGGAAACCAGGAGGCTGAGAAGAAAGTGATGAAAAAACCAGTGAACAACGGGAACAATTTTATATGAGTGATGTTTAACGCTTTTTAAGGTCACGCCTGTTCGACTTTGGGTTTTCAGTTTTTTTTTGTTATTGCTCTCATTGTCGTCGTGTTGCCATTTCCCAGAGCAATAAAAAATCCAGTTCAGTAACATTTCCTTTTTCCAAAGACGAACCTATGTGCGTTTTAGTTTTACAAGTAAACTACTTACCTGTAAATTAAAACAGATAATTAAGGATAAATAACATTTAACATCAGAAGAAGGCGTGTTTTTCAAATGTAAATTTTTAAATGACGTTCAGACGGTGTTACATAGCTATAAGACACTATCCCCTGTGCTACACTGATCAAAAATGGCAAATGTGTAGTAAAATTTAACAAACTAACAGAATATGGTGACAATTGCTTATTTATGTCACACCTCTAAGCAAATCGCAAACTGCTCACTTCAGATCTAAATGAAATTATTCTGAATTTTTAAAACATAAACATTGCACCATATGCTTACTGTATATGATAACAAGACAGACACAGTAATGACAGATCATTTTATCAGTGTACTATGGAAGAACTCGTGAGTTTGCCGTATACCATTTGGATTACACACCTCAGAATCTTGTGCAGATCTCTTTTACCTCTGTATTGTAAGATCAAGCCATTCAGGTGCTTTTAAGTAAAGTTTGACTTGCAATCTGTGTTTAACTTGTGTGTAAGACAAGCTTCATCCAGCGATTCACAGCTAGCAGACCGCTCGTTCTCCATGTAGCGCTACAAAAATAGTTTGGAGAAAAGAATCTTACCAAAGTCATACTAGAATAATATACAAATCTTTAATGGGTGAAATTATAAGCAAACCTTTTCTTGACCTGTGGTTAAATGAGACACAAATGGTTTAGTTCACAGCTCTCATGGTTTTGTGAAGCGTATTCACAGACACTGGCATTAATCACAGTCAAGTGCAGTGACAGAAAAACTTTTCCATAGATGCTGACAGATTTGTTCTTAGTCATAGTTATATTTGCAAAAAAAAGTCTTTATTCTAGCAAAAATAATAAAGTATTCATGCATTCTCAGCAGAATGAAAAATATATACTGTACTGTACTTAAAGTTAAAAAAGAGAATTAAGCTTTAGTGTTTTATATTGTGATCTGACACAAACAATATTCAGATACAGAAACAGATGACAATGTAGTATTCAATGTAGTATCCAATGCAGTATCCAATGCAGTATCCAATGCAGTATCCAATACAGTATCCAATGCAGTATTCCCTGACCTAATGATGAACTCATCCTAGGCATTAGACACTTAGCTCAGGCTGATTACCAAATTCAGTAATTCAACTAATTAATTTTTTCTGATGTCTGTTTCTGAGTCTATGATAATCTTCTCTTCAAGTCTCTGTTATGTTGGGGTGTGGGGTCCTGCATAGAATAGACAGAATTGTTTAATGGTTTGTAGGTAAGGGCCGGTTAGCAGACGACAGCTTCACTTTTCCGCGATTCGTCCATTGAAGCAGAACAAACACAATTAGCCACCTTGTCAGGACAGATGACACATTTGTCCCTGATAGTGACATGTCACATATGTTGGGTTGCTGTCTATTGGCAGCTGTCCCCACAGTGCTTCTTGACTGGGTGAGGCTGTGGGCTTCTCCCGCTGGGCCCGCCTGTGCATCTGGCAGTGATGTAGGTGTGTCAGCCTCTTTGCTCTGACTGCCACGGCTCCCTGCCTCTGTCCTGCTTACCTGCATCTTTTTCATTGGCCCTCTATTGTCCCTGACTTGAGGCTTTCAGCACGGTGTTCAGGTCTCCCCTGCACTGCTGCCCCCGTACAGCTGTTATCGGGAGTGTCACAGACATGCTGTCGGCGTTCGGCTGACAGAATCGTTGCAGGTAACAGCGTCTCAGTCGCATGCATTGTCTGAGCTTGCAAGTCAGCAGGACAGGGGATGCTCACCTCTCTTCTACCTGCTAGTTCCCACGATCCCCTTCTGCCGACACCTGCGCCATGTTTGGACAGCTGCAAAGACATAAAGGTCACACCCATTCTGTGGAAAAATGAGTAACTATCAGAGATAAGGAGATAAACCTCACAGTTGCCACTGTTCTCATTTTTATCTTGCTGTCGCCGTGATCTTGGTAGCCGAGGCAAGCGGATACAGTTAAAATAAATTCCACGTTAATAAATAATTCCTTATGAAGAATCACTGGAACCACGGGGAGAAACAGGAGCACATAGAATTGTCCATGTTCAGGGGAGGGTAGCAGTGTAGGAACAGATCTGAGTGGGCTGGCTGCACTCTCACACCTGTGAAAGAAACAGGATATGTGGGGGGAAATGTGGCCTTCCTTCTTTATATAGAATAAATATTTTTAAAAGGTCCATCACTGCTAACTAGCAGCACTTAATTGTACACAAATTAGCCCCCATATAATTAGCTAGTTAGCTTCATTCCAAAGTAAAACTAAAACAATTAACATTTGGCTGGTTCAAATGTAATTCATAGAGCTGCACATATTTAATTTTTCAACATTGTTTGCCATGCCGATGAACAGAAACACACAATTTCCCCACATTTCCACACAGACGGAAATCTATTTTTAGAAGAAGATAAGGTTAGTCCATCACAGTAACGCTGTAGTCTTCACATCTCTGACGTGTGTGTGTGCGTGGCACTAGATGTCACCCCGGTGTAGTGCGGCAGCGGTGAACTCTTAATGGCCGTGTTACATGAGTCACCTCCAGAAGCCCCACCCCACGCCACCCCCGTCTTGGCTCTCGCTTGCAGACACGTGTGCATTTCCAGCACAGGAAATGCATAGACACACCCCTGCAGAACGTCCGATGAAGAATGGGGTTAGGGTTAGCCTGCTAGGGACATGGCAAACTGTCACTTAAGGCGTTTTTAAAGACTGCAAATGAGAAAGGAGCAGAAGTCAGTGCATTTACCATAAATTTAGCCAAAAATGGGCATGATTTCTCACTTATATGCATCACGTGGTGTGTGCAAAATCTTCTCAGCAAAGCCTTACAGTAGCAGTAGTCACACTGTTCACACCATACAGGGCAAATAAAATGCAGTAAGAAATATGGAGTCAAATGTGTCCATTTTAAACACCCTCAGGCTGTAAATGAGACCGTAAAACTGTAATACTTATGTAGATTTTTCCACCCCTGAAATGCAATAAAAGTCTAGTATAAACATTTATGCTATTAAAAATTGACCCCCTATAAATGATTCCCTACAGGGAACATGTGTAGTGTCAAATAAATCTTAAATGCAGAACCTGGTGATTTGTTAATGTTTATCCTGATGATTTTCATTCCCCTTTTCCTTATATCAGTGTTTATACATTCTTGTTTTCATGCAAACTGTCATTTTTTTGGCATTTTTAAATGTGATTTATATGTGTAAGCAGAACAGGGCAGTGCGTGGCTCACAAGGTTTGGACGCTTATGCCCGTGATTGAAATGTTGCCAGTCAATAGACTGATGTCACTGTTGGGCCTTTCATCAAGGCCATTAAAGCCTAATGACTTCAGGTACTGCCTGACCCTGTTCTCTTAAAAAGGTAGATCGGTTTGGATAAAAGCATCTAACAAAACAAACATTGATATCGTAGAATAGGAACCATATATTTAGCATTTATCAAAATCCATCAGTATATTTGAGGATGGGTATTTGGTCTACTTAGGGTGATTGTAAGTTACAACAGGAAGCATGTGTCTCAAGGCGGGGTTCATCCTGACCCCAGTTCCCACAAACAGCGTGTGTTCAGGCAAAGGGAGAACATGTGGACCACACATGGATGGAGATCCCACAGCGGTGGCGAGCCGAGGCGGCCAGTCCTCCCCCGCGCCAAGGGCACGCCTAACAGGCTGCGCCGTGGCTGGATGGTGGGGACGGCTTCGCCTAGTGTCTGCCTGCGACACAGACTTTATTTCATGAATGACGGGAGGCAGGAAACACTTCACAATGAGAGCCAGAGAGAGAGTTTCTATATATATACTACAGCATGTTTGTGTGTGTTTGCCTGAGGCAGATTTGGAGCAGATGTTAGTGCTGATTACTGACAGCAGTAGCTGGACAAGAATGTAGGTGGAGATGCCGTTCCGTGACATCTCCTACTGCCCCTGTTCTGTTCTCTCGTTCCTGTCTCCCGGTGTCCTTTTGCTGCCTTCGTCCAGTCGCGTCACTTTCTGTACCTCTCAGCTTCCACGTCTGCGCTGCAGTGCCCAACACAGCTGGACCCGCAGTGGGGTCTGTTTCTGCTCACTGCCAGTGAGTGTCCCAATTGTGCTTTACACCCTGATGGGAATACTGGTAGAGTTACTTTGTCTCAGGATAAATGCCTCTTATACTGTGAGTGTCAGCTGTCACCCCTGCTTTTCCTATGTTATTCTAGGCTTGGACGTTATCTGATTTTTCATACCGTTGTACCTTCCAGTAGGGATGTTTTTAGTACCTCAATCTGATCCATTCAATATTTATATCTGCTGATTTCGAGTCCCGATCTGATAAAAATTTAAATATACATATGCATACAGTAGGCGTCGGTACATTCTTCAACTAAGTCAGCCTTGTGATTTCACAGTATTTTTCATTATGATGTCTCTGAAAGTCCCTGATTAGATTTGTTACATTGACACTGTCTTGCAAACATTGCAGGTAGATGTTGGGCTACTTTGTGCTTCCAGCTTACAGAATTTCCACGTGGCTGATATCTTGACAAGTTGTAGTTTGAAGCCACGTACCTTTAGCTTCCTGTAGCATGTGATGGAACCTTACAATCTGTGGAACTGATGTAAATTATTACAGTCTACAAAAATGATGATGGAGATTAAATAGATTGGGATCGGGCTGTGGTGGCCAGTAATGAAATGAAATTGAGACATTATACCACAATATATGGTATTTTGAAAAATAAAATTTCAATAGCAGATTTTATCATGGGGAAACCTCCATCACATTGGCTCACCATAGTATATCCACAATACCTGGTATACTGCCTATTCCTTTGTTCCATTCTCATTGCTACCCATTTGGCTTCCTAATGCTGGCCAAAAGGATGTGTTTACACAGCTGAAACAGCTTGAATGACAAGAAAAATAGATGCACAGCTCTGACAAAAGAAATACATTTAACGATGAGATTTATAGAAAATGTTTATAAAATGAAACAATTATGATCAGAATTTGGCTCCAGCTAAGGAAACAGAGTGTGCATTTGCATTCAAATTGTGAACAAGCCACTCAGCAGAGTGCTAACACAGGCTAAGCTTAGCATAAAACTGCAGCGTTAAAGGACGTTTGGCCTCTCGGTGTAGGTATGCAGTATCATCTTATATGGTCGGTTTAGGTAAAAGTTATATTAAGAAGATATTGGTTCATGTGGTTAGTGTCAGTGGTCTTTTGTCAATAGTTGCAGTCACGGAAGCGAACGTACGATATTTCTGCAAGTGACTATGCGCACTGCTTCAGCTAAGATCATTTGCTCAATGAATAAAATGTAAAATATAAGCCTTGCTCAGATTCAAAAAGTTGGGGCCAGTCGTATTGAAACTCCCCAGACAAACCAGTGAGAAAAGCGGTGGAGACATTGCACAATAAAAGCAGAAACAGGCCTTTCAGCATCTCTAAATGAGGAAATCAGCCACAGCACGGCTGAGCTCATACCATGTATGAATGACATTTCAATTATATGTGAATGAATCATGGGGAAAACTCCAGTTTCTGATCTCAGAAGCATGGACGTTAAACCCATCGCCGCTAACACTAAATCTGGCCATTTTACAAAGGCACAATTTAAGTGCGATTAATGGTCCCTTCAGAAAAACATTAATCACATAGAACTTGTGTAAGTGTGCATGTGAATATGCTGGCAGAGCAGACTTATAGCTGAGTGTCAGCAGCACAGCAGCGTGAGTCGGCGCCATGGCGACAGAAGTCGTCACTCAGCAACAACAAGCCAGCGATTAAAAAGACAGGGCCGAGCAAGGGGCCATGATGTACTTCCAGCACTCAAGGGATCACGTCAAATTTGTGAAAGTCCAGTTAAATTGTTCTGTGAGAACACATGTAAAACTAAAACTAAAATGAGATCTAGCTGAATTTTCTGGCCAATTGAAGAAAAAAAGATTAAGCGTTTTAAAAGGACAGATTTGGTGAGCAAAGGATTAGCGATGACAGGGAATGTCATAGTGACAGATTTCTGGAGAATAAGCTACATGTGTTTGCTTTGTCAGGTGTTATTGTGCAGCTCTTATTTTCTATGCATATAGCAATTACCTTCTCTCTCCTGCAGGGGGAGCTATTGAGCCCTTGCCGCTGTGACGGCTCAGTGCGCTGCACCCACCAGCCCTGCCTTATCCGCTGGATCAGCGAACGCGGCTCCTGGAGCTGCGAGCTGTGCTACTTCAAGTATCAGGTGCTGGCCATCAGCACCAAGAACCCACTACAGGTAACACACTCTGCCAGCTCTTCAGGATGCTACACACGCTCACACACGCACACACACACACACACGTACACTCACAAGCATACAATCACTATGACACAGGGCACAGACTGGCAATTTTTATTTGATTTCTTAATGTCTCAAACACAAATGCATTTTCTTGTAATGCTAGGAAATATATGTGTTATAGCTAATACAGATGTTAAGATATTTCACACATATCCGAGTTCCTTCCGTTAATATTTAGCCAATCACGAGTCACACACATGAGCCGAACACACAGTGAATTATAGCATGGTCTGACACCCTAACCTGCCACGATCCATCACCACCCTCCCCTTTCAGTGGCAGGCCATCTCCCTCACGGTGATCGAGAAGGTGCAGATTGCAGCCATCATTCTGGGCTCCCTCTTCCTAATTGCCAGCATCTCCTGGCTCATCTGGTCCTCGCTGAGCCCCTCGGCCAAGTGGCAGCGCCAGGACCTGCTCTTCCAGATCTGCTACGGCATGTACGGCTTCATGGACATAGTGTGCATCGGTGAGCGCCTTCCCTGTGCCTGTGCTGAACCCCACCCTTACTAACCCATGTCACATCCTGCTTTTGTTTTGCACTCCGGTGCAATCGTGCAGAAACGTCTATTCAGTTTAGGCGAAGAAAACAAGAACTGTTTGAGCGTGTCGGCTTTTGTCTTGAAAAGATATTTAGGTTATGGTGGCCCTTGTTTGTTTTCAGTATACTTGTTCTCATTATTGTCTACCGAATGCATCTTTTCCAGGCCTTATTGTCCACGAGGGCTCTTCTGTGTACCGAATATTCAAGCGGTGGCAGGCTGTAAACCAGCAATGGAAGGTACTGAATTACGAAAAGGCCAAGGACCTGGAGGACCCAATGAACTCTGCGGGCAAGGGAGGAGGGCGTGCCTCTCGGAACAACCCACATGGCTCAGCCAATGGTGTCAGGGGAGGGAGGCGGGGCCAGCGTGTCAGGACTATTCTGAACCACCACTGTGGCTACACCCTCCTGCACATTCTGAGTCAGCTGCGGCCGAACGATCACCGCATCAGCGCCACGGCGAACCGTGAGGTGGTGATGAGGGTCACCACTGTATGAAACTGGAGGCATGTACGGACCACTGCCAAAATGGCCTCCCTCACTGACTACGGCATAGCAACGAATGCATGGCGCAGCAGTAACAAAGAAATACAGACAAACTGAACCTGAGTTCTTATACAAAAAAATGCATTTTTAACAGCAAATAAACAGATGAACAGTACATAAAAAAATACAAACAGCTCCACAACAAACTTAAATGCTGGAATTTTTTTTCTTTTCCCAGCAAGAAAATACATTTCCATGGCTACTGTTGTTTTTGTTTTTTATTAAACTGTTACTTGTTACTTGTTACTGATTTTGATTTTATAAGAGAACACACTGTAAAACAATTATAAAATTTCCAAAAGCCGTTCCCATGCTGCGGGGTTCCGTGTGGAATCGCGTCACACTTCCGTCCCATAGCAAGGGGGTCATTGACGACCCCTGAACTCTCCCTGTGCAAAGGCAGCTGAGGAGTCCAAGAAACAATAACTTAACCTACAATAAAATTACAGGAGTCCTGAACAATAACACCGATATTCCACAAACAAAAAAACATGTGAACCAACCTGGCAATAAGGGGTATCTGTACATCTCACCGTGAATTCTGTCTGAGGGGGGTGGCTACTTTCTTGTTTTCTCCTCATCCCTCTCTCTCTCTCTCTCTGTATTTCTCTCCCTGCCAATTTGCTGTTTTTCAGATTCATGCTCGCCGACACAGAGGGGCGGGCTGCAGGAAAATAATTGCCGAATCAATGAATCATCGCTGTAGCTTTCAATACCTTCAAAGCAGTGTCTTTCTTTCTTCTCTTTTTTGATTCGGAAGACTTCACTCTTATAGCCTGAAGCTGTAAAGTACCCTGAATAGAACCCAAACTATCCTGGGATGAAACAAAGTTCAAAGGTGCTTGATACAAATATTTGTATCCGGAATTTATTCATTTACATGTCAGCTAATAACAAGCACTTATGACATGATAAATAAAAATGCCATCTTGACCTGACTGTACTGTGTGCCCCCTGTACTGAGGCTTCTTTAGCCTTGACTGTTTGTGTTTCAGAATGTTCCAGGGTGCTGTCTTGTTTACTTTAAGAGTATAAACCCCATATGGTAAGAATTATCAGTTGACGAACTGAAACTATTGGCTGATTGGATATGCACATAAATGACATATAATTCCAGCATATAATGTACTTTAACATAATTATCTAAAGATTATTTAGGTGCTGATTAGGTAAGACCATTTAAATGTAAACGTCAAGCAAAAGTCAGCACTTATTACAGTTTGGAGTATTATAACCAATGATACCCACTGCAGCAGATCCTGAGAAGAAGATCAAAATATATAAATTTACAGTTGCTTGCAGTATTTGCCATATTCTGCTGTAAATCCTAAATTTGTGATGAAACATTTCCTTTAATATGAATGGAGTACAAAGAACCACAGTGTGTCGGATGTTATGGGGGGTTTTTAACTTAAGACAAATACCTGAGTTTATGTTATTTGCAATGTTCAATAACTTTTGTCAAAACAGTGTTTGCTTTGAATTAAACATGCATTATATACCCAAAATGTCCTAATTCCTACTCAAATTTATGCCCAAATTGTCCTCATTTCAGTCTCTAACCTGATTACGGCTATAAACATGATTGTACTATGTACATTGTTACAGCTGTCATTGTCCTTATTATTAATATGGTATGAACTTCAGATATAATAAAAAAAAAACAATATGCACAGACCAGTGTGTATAACTCAGTGGTACACGTGGTATGTGATGTCGTTCACTCAGCACATGTACACCCTGAACCTCAGTTGAAGCCATGAGTGTGTAGAACCATACTGGCCAGGTCTAGTACACAGGTGTACAGGGCCCAGAGTTCTATGACATAACAGGGCTAATGAAACAGATTTTCCCATGCTGACTGAGGAGGTCTATGTTAACATCATAATTCAGATAAGAAAGTAAATTTGTACACAGAACTACAGTTGACACCTTCAAATATGCTGTTGGAAACTGCTTTGTGTGGAACTTTAGGGATATCTGTAGAATTTCTGTAAGGTTGATGGTATATTACCTCTACAAACAATATCAGAATGTTGTTATTAAACTAATTAAAAAACAGATGTGATACCTGCATTCACAGCTTGGTCAGCACAAAGTAACCTCAATTTAGCACCCGCCAACATCAATGAACTGCTACCTTGGCAGGGGATGAAGTCATGAGCACCACATAAATCATTTGCTCCAGTCATTACCCAAAATTTAAGGCTGTGGATTGTCCTGTCATCACAACAATAATAATACATAATTTATTTCACTAACTTTCATCATGCTTGCAGCTTTATTTGTTTTTCAGACTATTTACATTTTGATTGATTAATTCCACAAGATTGCTGAAGGCGTTATTATCCCGCACTTCAAAGAATTGTCTGAATGCCTCACACCACGGAGTACCTCATGCTCGAGCATAGGCATTCAGAATTCCAAATACATTTTAAAGCCATTCTTGTGCCAAGTCATGTAGATGGATGGTGACCCTGAAAAAGGAAAGTGACATCAGTGTTACCGTTAATATTAAACTGAACAGCCTCGGTGAATTGTACACGATCTCGAACATAGACAAAGCTATGACAAATAAAGCCAAAACCATTTTTTGAATATCTGATTGCCAAAAGCAACGTGAGAGGAAATTACGGTTTCATGTTTTGAAATATAAATTTCAGAGGACTAAACGTACGTAATATTTACCGTAATTATGAGAACACCATAAGCAAGCTTAGGTACATCAAGATCAGAGTCAGCTATGAGTCACTTTGTAACAGATTTCAGGACCAGTAAACTCACATCTTGTAACAGTGCCTAAAATAAAGAAGTACACAGGGACAAAAAGAAAATCTCCCTAGAGATGCCACGGTTAATTACATAAAACAATTATGCGCACGCATAATTACGTAAATGTAAAATGATAATTTATATCGAACAATTCTATTTTTGTTGTGTTTCTCAAGTATACGTTTTTTGAAGCTGCAGTCTAATACACTATTGACCTTAGAAGGTTTTTTTCCCAGAAGTACTGCAATATCCGTTACACAAACCGCTTATTTGGGTGAGACCATAAATCTTTTGACTTGGATGTTACAGATCAGGTATGAAAAAAGAATTATCACTATTATTCTTGTACCAAGGCCAAGCCGCCTCAATTTTCTCAGAAAAAAAGGTTTATTTTTCTCCCATCTGTTCACTGTGCTTAGCCTCCCGGATCTTATTGCAATATTACGTTAAATGCAAGATAATTAAGATCAATAATTTCAATATGCTACTGAACAATAAATGCATAATATTCTCGCCTTGAAAATACATAGAGATATAAACTCAGTAGTAAAGTGTAGAAAGTAACCAATCACAAGAAAGGAGGCCGAACATTGGCCCGTCTACGTTACGTCATTAATGAGCGACGCAATGCAGTAGCGTGCTGCCTGGAGTGTGGTCTGGGTGGTTGTTGCTGTATTCATTTTTTAATACTTTTATTCAAAACTTAGGTATAAAGGTAGTTTCCCTCCATATAAAAAATGAGCGTGTCAATGCCGCAGAAGCGTTATTACAGACAACGAGCCCATTCCAATCCCATGGCTGATCACACCTTTGACTAGTGAGTTGTTCGTGGGTACATTTTTTTTCTCCCTTCTGAAACGGAATGAAAAGTTGCTATGGGGTTGTCTCTCCCATTTGTTTTTTTTCCTAATTTATATTCATAATACGATATTAGCTCCTAAATTTAAAAATATTGTCCTGTTTTGGCGATGTTATGGCAATTTAAAACATTTAACATTTTAGTAATACATTTCTGACCCATTTTTGTAAAATTTGCTCTTTAGTTGTGAATTTGTGCACAGTGTGTTTCGTTTGCCTTTGATGTTTTTAGTCCGCTGTGCCCAGAAGAGATGGACTGGTCTCAACTGTACCCGGAGTTTTTCAGTGGTCCTGGAAACGCCAGCGCAAAAGCAGGTGCTCGTGTGGAGTTTGCTGATATTGGATGCGGTTACGGCGGACTTCTTGGTAAATAATTTTCTTCCGTCTTATGCCTTACATTAATTTTAGATTCAGTGCTAAAACTAAGCGCTTTATGAAAATGATACCGGTATGGGCATTCCTACCGTAAACTAGATAGAGTTTTGAACAACGTTTAAATGTGAACGTGTCGATGAAAACCGTGTTACTATGGGTCACGGACCTTTAAGATTCTTTTTTATTCAGACCACCAACAGAGGGAGCCGATGGTTTGGCTATAAGCAGGAACCGTAGCTGTTTTACTTTCATCATTTCAAATTTGGCTGCCACCCATGTCCAGTATTGTTAACATTTTGGCTCACGTTTGAAATATCTGGCTAAAATTTTGCCTTTCAGCATAAAAGTACCTCATTTAGAAGAGAAATGTGGTAATTTGCTGATATTACTTGTACAGGACTGTTCTTGTGCAAATTGCACTTTGAGCATATTGGTCACATATGGTTTATTAAACCTCTACTGGTTAGGTTTGTCAGAATCTCGTGTTAAAAACCTTTGTCTGTCCGCAGAGACATGGCTGTGATGTTTTATGGACTGTTTGTTTATAACTGCATGATAATTACACTCAAACTGGTAACATAGTCTGGTATACTTTAAAGTTTCACCATTTTCTTTAGAGTCAGCAGTTGGCTAACTACATTTCAACATTATTATGAAATCATTTTCCTTCAGTTTATTGCAAAGCTTACTTTTCAGATTTTCTTAACTGTCAAAACATGAATAATTTAATCCTATAATGAGCTGTCAGGTTTGGGCTCCTCAGTCTAATCATCTTTCTGATGCTCTCTTCAGTGGAGCTCTCCCTGCTCTTCCCCAACCAGCTGATTCTGGGTCTGGAAATTCGAGTCAAGGTCTCAGATTATGTTCAAGACCGGATCCGCTCACTCCGTGCGACAGAACCTGGTCAATACCAGAACATCGCTTGTCTGCGGAGCAACGCTATGAAGTACCTGCCAAACTACTTTGCTAAGGGACAGGTGAGGCCCATGCGTGCTCTTGCTTTTTCCTTCACGATGGTGTCTTAGGCCACACCCTTATCTGCTATTACATGATGAACAAGTTTCTATGTAAATTTGTTCTCTTTAATCCAGTGTTTCTCAGTCCCCTCCACAATGCCCCCCCACCACCACCCAGTCCACATTTTTGTTCTGTTCCTACATCCACACTCCCAGTTTTTATCACCTGATCATAAAACCCTTGAATACCTGACTGAGGAATGCAGACTGAGTAATATACTGGACTGGTTGAGGGTGCCTGTGGACCGGGTGGTGAAGCACTGCTTAAGTGCTAACCGCGCAGCTAAGGACTTTGCTAAAGAACAGTGGTGATGCGGATGGGTTTGACCAAAGCGAAGCACAGTATATGTGGCGGAAGTCAGCTTCCTGCTCCTGTTGAGGTTGGTCAGTAGCACTGATGAGTCTTTTGGAAATGCTGCACTTCTGTCACAGAGAATCACGCCTGCATTGCCCAACAGAATATGCACTTAGCAGGATTATGCCAAAAGATAAAATATGGCAAATGGGAAATTTTCTACTTGATACAGGGCGTGATATAGGCAGCGTTGCATCCACTGTATAAGCAGATATTTAAAACATCTTAATGTGGAATCAGAATCAGGTATATTTGGCCAAGTATGTTCTCACACACAGGGAATCTGTCTCTGGTTGTCAATGCTAACATACTTGCAGTAGGTGCAGACATAGTCAAGACAAGACTGATCACATACAGTTCTGTCGATATATAACTAGCTTAAAGTAAAGGGCATGTTTGCTAACAGTCTGTACTTAAAACTGATTCCTCACTGTGTCTGTAATATCTCAGAGATGATGATTCGAGTCTTCACAGCAGCCCAGAGCTGTGGGTGTTGGGGCACTGCTGTTCCTGTAATTAAGGGTGAGGTGGTTCTTGTAGCTTTGGTGTGTCCTTCCAGATCTGATGCTAAATCAATATACGTCTGAAGACCAATGAACAGAATAGCCTCAGATAAGTGTGACCTCGTGGTCTGGAGGATTAGCCCTGCCTCTGCCTTGTTTGCCCTCGACCCATGAGTCCAGCCCTTCCTGTTAATGTGTAATTGGCTCAGACCTCTAGACCCAGTTACAACATTCTCAGCTTTTAATTCCAAATAGAGCTTCATAAGCGTTGAGCAGAATGGTTCCCATGTTCGATAAACGGAAAAGTTGATTATCCATTGGGATTTTGGAAAACTGTTAGATAAACAGACCTCTTTGCAATATGTAGGTTAATGCTCCAGTTTTCAGTCTGAATGGGGGGATGGTGCTTTGTGGAAGGAGAAGGATATTTAACTTTTGCTGACTTGTGATCCCCCCCCCCTTGGAAACTGTATGAGTGAATCGAATCGAAATAGATACGTTTAAATTGGTAAATGCATAAAGTTACTGGAATTTAAAATGACCTCATTTCTTTTCCCTTAACATCCAGTATCAAATGTTTAATGAATAAAGACCTTGCAGATGGAAGCAACCTTAAGTTCTGTGGTTGTATGTTTCGCTGCATAGATGAAGCTGTTATCAGCAATGAGCTGCCAGTTTTACCTGTTTTGCTGTCATGGGTCACTGTACAGCACTGTGGCATCACACCTGCAGGTAATGTGTGTGATTCCTGTCGTGTGTGATTCCTGTCGTGTGTGATTCCTGTCGTGTGTGATTCCTGTCATGTATGTGTGTGAGAGATTGAGAGAGAGATGGAGGGAGGTTGCATCTTTCCATGTATTCTTCAGGTTGCTCCTTCCACAGCTCCCAGATATGCAGGTTAGGCAGATTTGCTCTGGTGCAGAGTGTTCCCTGTGCTTTCTGTGGAAGTCTCCAGACTTGCCCTCACCTTGGATTGAATAGGTGCTGTTGGAGGATGGATGGGTCTTGCCTGAGAAACCCAGGTTAAGTTCCTCACTCATGGGCCACAGCAGATTCACCTGAGTGGAATTAAACTTGCAGGTTATAGGTGCATGTCCTCTCCTTTCACCTGCTACCTTTTGGTTTGCTCGGCGCTGTGTATGCCAGCCGAGTTTTGAGCCCGGACTGCTGAAGTGCCCTTGCACACTGGCTGGTGCTTCATCTTCCGCTGGGGAGAGAATGTCAGGCCCTCCTGGACAGTGAGCCACAGCAGCCTGATATGACAACTCTCCAGCCCAACTGCACCTCCAGATCAGCCCCTGATTGGTTTGGGATCCCCAGGGAAGGTCTTGTAAGATCAATGTAGATGTATTCAGATTAGCTTAACACAGGTTAGCCTTTCATATGTTGCAGCCAACGTCTGTTGTCTGTTCCACCATTAGTGGGAATCTTTTTCCAAGAAGACTGGAAACTGCCATTCCTGTGCCATTCGCCATTTGCTCCCATGTGTAGGTGGTTGTGGTGGTTTTCTTTCTTTAGTTTTTTTAAAAGAGGACCAAATTACCTGCACATCATTCCGCTGTCCTCCCAGGACTGAAACAGCTGTAAGGTATAATGCATCCATCACTTAGATCTTTTCTCTGTTCGTCAGTGGTGGCGGGATTCTGTTTCTCTTCGCGGCCGTCAGCTGTCGCTTAGCCTCAGCGCTGTCTCAGTGTTTGCATTGTTCCAGCGGCCCGTCTCATACGGCTCCAGCCACCTTCGGGCGTAAACACAGAAGCTGCACCACAAGCACGTCACTCCTCTTCCTTTGCTTTTTCAGAAGATTAACAGAAGATTAACAGCTTTGCATGGGAGAATGGGGGTAATGCCCTTTAGCAGAATTACTCATGGAAAGTATAGAAGTGCGATATAGTTTCTATCTCTTTCTTTTACCCGACAAACTGATAATCGATACCCCCCCCCCACACACACACACACCTGATGAAGTCGGGCCAGTTCAGTAGTTAATGGCTTAATGCCTGTTACTCCTAGTTGATTGTAGGTTTTTCATGCATGGACTTTTTGTTGGCAAATGCATGTAAAATCAAAGAATGAATTTTTCAGAACATCCAACATACAGAACTTATGAACGGACTGCTGTAAAACCTCTTACTTTACACTTTGAGTTAAATACAATGGTTTGTAATAAATGCACACTACATTCACATGAAAACATTGCATAGCTTCAGTGGACTGTCAGTACTCTATTTTGTTACTTTAATGATTATTATTGTACTGTTTTCTTTCGACTTGCCTACAAATTTTGCGTAAAGACAGACTTGGGGAACAGATCTCGTTCGTAACCTGGGGACTTCCTGTATACATTTTTTACACCAATCGGTCATGCAGATTTTGTGGTGAGTTTACTTTCCAGTTGCAGATGGTGAGTAAGTGGGGCTCTCTGGTTTATTCCTGCTTGAATCTCATTCCCCATGCTTGTGTTTGCTCTGACGGCCTCAGCCTTCTGGAATTGTAGATTCTCTTGGAGTCCCGGACCCCCGAGTCAAATCTCTATCATCTCAGCACTAATGCTTCCAGGCAGGCAAACTGGGAAAACCGTAGATCAGTCCTGCTGGTTCTGGGCGAAGAGCGCCTTTCAGAGTGGGGAGGGGGCAAGACGTGATGTCACGCGTGTACCGGGGGTCACGGAGCGCTTCCACGATGCTGTTTTGTCTCTTGTTCATTTTGTGACTTGTGCATGTCGCCCAGCTCAGTAAGATGTTCTTCCTGTTCCCGGATCCTCATTTCAAAAAGACGAAGCACAAGTGGAGGATCATCAGTCCCACGCTGCTGGCCGAGTACGCTTACACGCTACGAGTCGGGGTAAGGGGGCCTGGGTCACATGACTGGTGTGCCATGCCAGTGCCTGTGCAGGCAAGCGCCATCGGCAGGTAGATGTGCCCTGACGGTTCCACTCTCAGGTTTCCCCATGAGGCACACTGCCAGAAGGCTCCTCCAGGTGGAATGAGGTGGTAACACTGGGGGGGTCCAGAACAATGGGTCCTTTGTGTTTATGAACACAGGTTATGAACGTGTGCTGACTGTGCACTCAGCAGGAGGACGCCGGGGGGGGGGGTTATCCGGCCGGTGGGTGGGGGGGAGGTTTACCGCGAACACAGGAATTCTGCTGCATCAAGGGCAAGAGTGAGGGGAGGGGGCACTGCCCCCCCACTCTTTGTTTTATTGAAAAAAGCTGAGCTAACAGACCAAGCTCTGTCCATTTAAGAGCACTTATTTTGTTCTTAGATTATCTCTTGATAATACTCTGTAAAACCAAAGTAAACTACAATGACACCAGTGATCAATTTCAGGCTGCTTGCTGGTGGTTATTTCTGTCATGTTCGCCCTCTTTAAAGAAAGGAAAAACCTTTGTACTGTTACGTATATAAGGGTGCGCCGGGGCTGCACGCACGCCTGCACGGGTGCACACGTGGAAATTCACACAGGCATATGCAAATGCAGAAATGCGCACTTGCGTGCAAAGATACGCGGACAAAGAAATGCATAGACATACAGAGAAGTGTGCGCAGCCTAGATATACAGACACAAACGCAGGAATTCGCACACAGAAATGCACACACTCACATGCAAAGATTCCAAGGCACAAATGTGCAGACACACATGCAGAAATGCACAAGCAGACATAGATACACACGCTTCCTGCGGCAGTCTGCATTCACAGTGTCCACGCCCCTCCCGCAGGCTTTGGTGTACACCATGACCGACGTGGAGGAGGTTCACCTGTGGATGGTGAAGCACTTCACTGAACACCCTCTCTTTACCAGGGTCATGGAGGAAGAGCTGGTGAGGAAGCTACTCTACAACCCATCCCCCCCCCCCTCCACACCTCACCCCACCCCTCAAAACCCCAACCCTCAATTTAGTTGTTGTACAAGTTCCCATCGCTGACTGTAAAATGTCTCTGCATGACACTGATACTAGAATAGCAGCGTGGTGTGGTCTAGTGCTCCTTGGACCGCATCTCGCCGAGTCATTTGCTCAGCCCGTGCTCTGCTTGGCAGGCCGATGACATCATCGTGAGCCGGCTCGGCACGTGCACGGAGGAGGGCAAGAAGGTGCAGAGGAACGGCGGGAAGAACCATCTCGCCGTCTTCCGAAGGGTGGAAGACTAAACTGTGCCGTAAACTGTGGACTGTGGGGCTCCGCTGGAAAGTGACGGGGGGTCGTCAGGGACAGAGAAGAACCGAGAGGAGTGGGGGCTTGTTCAGTTGTGTCCAGTCTTTCTATACTGAGCTCCTGGCTGTATGGAATATGCATATGGGATATGCAGGTCAGTCCTGCATGGATTCAGTACCACAGCAGGCAAAGATGACACAGGAATGTGCTGAGCACTCATCTTACGTTTATTTAATCTGTACATTGGCCCCAAATTTTTATTTGAAAGAAGTTTTTATTGTTTTTTTTCCCCTGCAGGCAGTGCAGGTCTTAATTAACCTTATATCAACATTTTACTGCTCCCCTCGCCTTTCATCTCCAGCACTCTGAGCGTTTATGCAAATCTCTGTTCTGACTTGACACCCAGCGAGCGGGAAGAGTTCTGGCTCGCTGCCTTGAATGTTTCTGGCTGGAGCACGGCCATGGGGCTGACGGCGCGAGGGGGGTGCGCCTGTGTGGCCATGCCTCTGCCTGTGGGGGTGTCGACTCGCCGTGCCTGGGCCACACCCCCCTCCGTGGTGGCGGGGGCCATTTCCGTCACTGTGCCAATGGACAGCAGCACCAGCGGCGCATGTTAAGTACTTAGGACTGCGACGCCAATTCTTCATTATCATCTCCCAGCAAAACCATTTGATTTCTCCGTCATTCTGGGTGATTCATGCTTCAGCAGGTTGTGCTTTTTGCTGCTGCAATATCAGTGCAGTAGCTTTTCAGTATTAACATTTTAATTTTTGTTTTGGCGCGATGCACTGAGGTACCAGATCATAGAATAATGCTAATAATAATATTACTAGAAAATAATGACCCCCCCCCCAATATATTGAGCTTGAAATGTACTGAAAATGCAATGCAGCCTTCAGGATTTGGTTGGCTCATTGAGGTTTTGTTTGTAAATGAATCAATGTACTGCTGCAGACATTGTGGCCGATACATTCCGGCCTTCTGAGTTGAAAGCGTCTCGCTGGCTGAATTCTTCCACTGCAGACCTGAATGCTCCTAGTCTGTCCCAGTAAAGGGCTTCGTTTAGCCTGCAGGAATTGCAGACTGGGGCAAGACCACACATGTATCCAAAGAAGAAACGGAAGGCGAGATATTAGAGTGCTTTTGTTTTAAAAATATATTCAAATAAAAGGATCATTGTTTCAAAGCGTTATTCGTCAGTCTGCACATTGTCTCATTCTGTGTAATTAGGGGTGAGGACTTGTTTTAGGTTAACGAGTATTGACAGGTGAACGGAAGAGCCCGTTTCCCATCCATTGTCACAGTGCCAAAGAGTAATATTCACCTTATTTGGTGATGGGTATTGATGCTTTGTGCGCCGAATTGTGTTCAGATGTGAGCACGCGGCTTATCCCCTTCACTGAAATGCAGTGTCCGATCAGTAGGGGTTTCTGTTCTGTTACTGAGTTTTGAAAACCAGCTCCAAGCGAAATGTGCTCACTATACTAGCTGATAGACGTCTAACAAAGGGTAACAGTGTGCAGACAGGAATCTTTACCATTGGGCTTTACAGAGGGGTGGCTTCACTTGAAATGAATCCTGATATTAAATACTAAGTGCCTTTTTTCTTTGTGTTTTTTTTTTCCCCCCTTCCAAAGGCTTTAACAGAAATAGTGATGATGCACATCGCAGTTCTGCACTGGGTGGTTCGCTTCGGTTGCACATGTTCCTACTATCTTGCCAGTAGGCCTTTCAGCAGAAATATTTTGCACGCATTAGTTACAGGAGATGATTGCAGTTTGTGCTGGAACGGCATGAATCATTGGGATGAGTAAGGATTCCAAGGGCGGGGCCCTGTCCTCATGCGCGATGGGTATCGCACGTCGTGTCCTACTCGCCACCCTTTCCTTTCTGCTCGCTCCCTCCAAAAAAAGAAAACCCGAGTGTTCTATAAACCCATAACTTTTTTTTGAGCGTTTTAATTTGACGAATAACCCAAATGAATGTCGGTTATGTGGCTTCTGTTTTCTTGAACAATAACTTTCGCCCGTTTTAATAAATTTATCGGCTTTGTATTGTGAGTCATCGTGTGTCATGCGATGAGCAGCATTACCGCGCTGTCGTCATCGGTTGGGTATCGAGCTCTGTGACGTCAAACGCCAGCTTGCAGCGTCTTCTCCGTTCCTCTTGGGTTTCTCGACTCCCTGTTCTCAAATGAACTCCCTTCGTGTCAGTGGAGCTCATGTAATTGACAGTTAGCACGGTACCTGCTAGTCCCATCCCAGGAGGGGCCCCTGCTTGAATGTGAGTGGGAGTCAACTAAATAACTACATTGACCTCGGTGTGGTCATTTCTGATGTCCTTTTAGCCCTTGCGCACGCAGGGGTGTGTCTTTCTTGCAGATGATGAGCCAGTTCAGCCAAAGTCGCACGGACGTTCCTGTAATGTGGCCAGCGCTTCCCAGAATATGGAATAATTAATTTATCAAGCATGTGCGTTATCACAGGGCTCGCTGTGTGAATCACTGCCAACTGTATACTCCAGTGTAGAGCAGTTGCTGTATCAGTGGGGGGGTGGGTTTGCTACATGAGTATTCACTGCTTAAAACTCGTCTCCCTGTGTTGTCACTAGTTCTGTCAGCGGGCAACGTGTAAAGCCCCGGAATCTGAATTATCAGAATTCCCCTTTACTCAGGATTTGCATGCAAGCGAATTCCATGAGACAGTTTCTGCAAAGAAATTACTGTTTGTACCCAATTCTGTACAAATCTACTCTATAGCCCCTTATGGTGACTCCTACCTATCTCATGCAATGCTTTGTTTATATGATTCCTTACTTATTTTACCTGGGATCCAGGTGCTGGATTTGTCATCATTCACCATTTTTGAGCGGGGAATCCTCAGCCCCCCGGAGCTGCTGATGCAGGGGTAATATGGGAAGATTGAACTTCCAGCCGCAATGTCTTTATAGAGATATATTTGTGTTCTTTAAAATCAGCTACACTAAGCAGTCTTGAGGTATTTTTTCAGATCGTCGGATGGATGGCGGTCGCGCACGTAGCCCGCGTTCTCTGAAAGTTGCAGCGACAGTGGAACTCTGTGCTCTTACTGGCTTTACAGGCTTACAAAAAAAAAAGTGAATGTCATGGTTTCTTTGTATCGGGCGAATGATTAAAACTGCAACTGTGTTTTATTTTCTGTTTAAATGCGCCTCTAAGAACTAATCAGTTCTTGCCTTATCTGTTTTGGGTATAATCCTCCTGTCTGTTTGACTATTGGCCTGCTTGTCATTTTGGGGCACTGCCAGTGGATTGGGGGGTTTGTTTTATCCATCTGTCTATTTGTATATCCACCTGGTTTAATATATTAATTAATCAATTAGCTTGTTAAGTCCTTGGGAAAAGTATGAGTCCCCACCCTGTGCCTGTCAGAAAAGACGTGGGCGAACCCTGAGCACACATGAAGATGGTCTGGCCGTTCTTTACTGTTCAAAGCTGTGCCAAGTGGCCGGTCATCTCACAGTTACACAGCTGACCAACGATCACAAGAATTTGCAGTGCTTTGCCAAACATTACTCACTGAAAACACAGTGTACTCAAGCAAAAAGCCTTGTTTTTCTATTGCTGTTTATTTTTGCTTATCAGAAATGACAGGCCAACTGCTTCATTAGCAGGCAAGTCCTCAGAGCCATGATGTAAGAATCTGCTGCGTTGCCTCAGTGTGTTTTCTTAGAATTTGTTTATTCAACAGCACTGTAAGTTCCTCAGTCACACCAGATCAGTTATAGCAAATGTAATTTTCCATTGTTAATGTCTACGTATTTTAAAATGCTATGTGTGTCAGTGTGTTTTTAACGCAGTTTGTTAAACCGTTGTTTGCCATATAGAGAACTTTTAAAAGTGTGCTCTATAGTTTAGGAATGTGGTCTAAGGGTGTAAATTTTGGTATGGACAGTAGGACCCTACTAATTCCCATATATTCCCATGGAATGTTTCCAACTTGGAATATTTCCAAAAATTCCCAGCTTCACTTCCCATGGAATGGAAAGTTTCTGGAAAGTTTCCGAAAATGTTCCACCCCTTTGCAACCCTACACTACCTATTAATATTTTGGGAGTACCCTGTGTGTTTAGGAAGGTGGGGATTCGGTGCTAATTTGGGGCCCTACCAATGTTGAAACCAAATCTAAGCTCTTGATTTGGTTCTCAATTTTTCTCATTCCAAGAAGTTAATTGAGACCAATAAAAAAAATGTCTTTTTAAACCTGAACAGTCAGTCGTAGGTCACAGGGTCAAGGTATATGAGGTATATGTGGGCCGCCGTAACATGTTTCCATTAATTACCTCATAGTTAATTATTACACTTCATATGGGTAGATTTTCACCCTCTTCTCACAAGCTAACGTCACTTTTTTTTTTAACCTGTTGGTTATTAAATAACTATGACAAAATGCCTTGAAATGGTCAGCAATGGCAGCCATGTACATTGACTTAAACATTTAATGATAAAGAAAGTCCAAGTGTAAGAAAGGGCCCCTGTGCGAACTAACCTTATGCACATGGTGGCCTTGTACATATGGCACCGATGTTAGCTTGGCTTCACAGACATAAGGACCTGGTTTGTTCTCCATAAATGGCATGTCTGACCATACATCTGCCTCTCACATCATAAGTGTAAATGTCATTTCCAAAGCTTGTAGTATCTGTTCAATATTTCTGTTACAGATTTCCTCTTCACTGCACACAGCAGAAGTGAGGATGTTGCTGAGTAATGGGGAACATCTAAAGGCTTTGATGCTTTGCTGGACCATTAAAATGGCTTGACCTCCATTGACCGTGTTCTTCCAAGGGCAAGGAGGCCTATCATGTTCCACTTTCAGGCACATGTATGTCAGAGCCTGAATATGTATGCTGTGGGCTTGAGCTTTGCCATACTGGGCACCAATCAGCTTCTGTGGGCTTGCGGCCAATCAAACTGCATAGGATTTGACAACAGTGGTAGTCCTGGTCTATTTCACGCTTATTTTCCATTTGCACAAGTACAGGTACATTGGAATTCTTCTCTTTGTCGACACCATCTTGCTTTTCATAGGTTAGGGGTCACAGCACAAGGACACAACATGTAGCAGCCCTGGAGCTGGGGGGTTAAGGGCCTCGCTCAAGGGCCCACAGACAGGTGACTCTTCTGCTCAAGGGCCCACAGACAGGTGACTCTTCTGCTCAAGGGCCCACAGACACGTGACTCTTCTGCTCAAGGGCCCACAGACACGTGACTCTTCTGCTCAAGGGCCCACAGACACGTGACTCGTCTGCTCAAGGGCCCACAGACACGTGACTCGTCTGCTCAAGGGCCCACAGACACATGACTCTTCTGCTGAGGCTGGACTCAGACCAGCCACCTTCCATTCACAGGCACGGAGACTTAACCCCCTGAACCACTCAACACCCCCTCTGCAAGTACATATTTACTAAAGGCAACCAAGGAAAGTTTTCACACAAGTATGATAACCAGCATCCTGTGCTGCTGTTGTGGAGGTGTTTTTGCCAGTTTTGAAGTTCTAAATACTTTTCTGAATACAAAATACTACATCAGTCTCCTGTCCATTAGAGTTAAGCAGCATTTTGTTACAGTTATTAAGGCAAGCTATCACATCATAATTCATGTCCTGTCTCTGTGATTGGACAGTCAGTTAGGGCCTCAGCAGTTTAGGCACAATGCTCCAGGCGAGACAGATGATTGGCTCAGACCCCGGTCAGCTCCAACCCCAAGCTTCACTCTCAGCTGTATATATGTAAGTGTATGTCAGAAGAGCCAATATACCTGTACTTGTACATGTGCCAATACCACTTCATTGTGATGAATGAAAAACATTTTGTGGTAAATTGTAAATAAACATGCATCCAGAGCTTCTGATGACAATGATGACAATATTACATGAAATTGTTGGTTTAAGACATTAATTACTGGCCAATGCACACTGGAGATGAAGTGTCTTGAGGAATTGCTACAAACACATTCTCTTCATCTGCACGTCATATCTCCAGCTCCTGCACGTCCATCTAACATCCAAAGCTGGTCTCTGCATTCGAACTGACATGACCTTTGACTGTAGGTGACATTTCCCCTACATAGCTCTCTTTGGTGAACCTTCACCCATTTCAGGAAATATCTGCCTGATGTGCATTTTTAATAACTTAGCTTTGCTAAATTATCAGGTGTTGGGTCCTAAGTTTTATGAATGCAAATATATTTTTGAAAAATAAATTGACCTTGTGCTTATTTCTGTTATTATATTATGAGATGGTTGGAATTTTAATATCTGCAGTCGCATCCTGTCCGGAGAAATTATGGCATATTATGAAGTTTTATGTAGGCCAGTCTACGGTATGGGGGAAAGGATATTCCATCTATGTCGATTTGGTTTTCGAGTGAAAAAAATGTCTTTTTCTGTCTTAGTCGTACCTTATGGAATTCACATCACAACTACACTGGGATATTGGAGGGCCATGTACACCCTATTCATGGGACCCAGCACTATATTGGAGCCCCCTCATTTATACACATAAGAAATAATACACATCTGCTCGGTAAATTCTATTGTAGGGCAATTTCTATGGTGTGTCCCCCCCCCACCCCGTTCAGGGTCCAATGTGACATTTTGTCAGGGGGTCCAGAATTTCTAGGTATGCCCCTGTCACTACATGATTTAATTCTATTTTTAAACTTTTGTTTAACCTGACCAACAACTGCGCTCCATGCTTTAATATTGATTCGCTTGCGGTCTGATCTCTCTGTACATGTCCTTTCTCAGGACTTGGGTGGAGAATGAGTCCAGAATGCCTTAGGCCCAGATACTAGGTGGAATAAACATAAATCACTCAACCCTGGATCAGCTTCATTCAGATCAGTCTTAATTCACCAATTTTAATTTGGTTCCATTACAAGGAAGTGTGTTGGTTTCATGAGCTTCATGACTCACAATGGACAGCGAGGTATTTTTATATTATTCCTGCATGTGGCTTTTGTTTCGGATGCGTCAGGCTGATTTGGGAAGTGAGGCAAAATCACAGGGGTCCAGCGTAACAGCGACTTCTGGGCCAGAAAGTTAAAGTACGTTGTTCCCAAACATCAGCCCCCAAATTAAGCAATGCCCCCACCTCCCCTTTATGAATCTCCAAACCTGTTTATAGTATTCATACTGGAAAATAATCTTTTCCAAATGTTGCACAATAGTGAAAGGTACTCTGGTAATTTGAGCTTTAAGTACACATAAAAGATAAAAGGTAAAGTAAAACCAAATTCTAAGTAGTAGCATTATTTCACTGGACAGGCTGGGATTTTGGCTGTCTTCCAGTTCAGTTGGAATCCGGTCAGCTGTCTATCTTTCCCTTTCTCTCTCTGACATTTTCACTTGTTGGGGCAGAAATCTAGGCTCTGTTTCATATAGTCTAATTGTAAACTCATTTTAATCAAGTACATGGAATTTTCCAGTGTATCTAATATAGACCCAGCAATGTCATCCAGACTGGTTTACACATTACGTAAGGCATTCGCATTAATTTTCATTGAGAGAAGACCCCACCCTATTAAATGCTTACCCCAATTCCTTAATTCTTTAGTGACACTCCTGCATCAACCCTTAACGACACCAGCATATAGACTTTTTTGAAAGCTGTTGTAGTGAAAAAACTCGGTAAAAACAATTGTCTGCGCTGGGGTTTTGAAGGCTGAAGTTTTGCTGATCGTTCTTTCTCCAGCTTATCTTAGCAGGGACCGCATTTAAGTTATTGAATACCACCCGACCTCCACGTGCGCGACTCCACAGTGTTTGCTTCGCTTCTGGCAGCTGATTGGACGCGCCCATCGCCTCGTCGGCGTCTCTGGATCCTGCCTCCTCGCTAATGGGCGGTGCCAATGTCTAGACGCAATCCAATTGGTCTTTCCGAGAACGTAAAATTATTAAGTATCAAGAGAGCTGGAGTAAGGCGCGTATCGGACGATATAAATACTGTACCAGGCATTGGGGAGAAAATGAGCATCGCTGTTGGTCGTTGTATGAAGCCGGTATATGCCACTAAGAAAAAGAATGCTGCAAGCTCTCAGGGTGTCTGCCCGAAGCATCTCACACCTGATAAAGTGGACGGAAAAGTGGACTTACAGCGTCGATTGCCTGGGCAAGCATACGGAGATGCAAAAGATTAAAACCTTGGATGAGATGCCCGGACCGTCTGCCTTTGGATTCGTGTGGGACCTTATTGCCAGGCGGGGTCTTTCCCGCCTACACGAGTTACAGGTGAGTGTCTTGTGGTGTAAGTTTAAATTAATACATTTTTCAATTTTTCATTCTAATTGCAAATCTGGAAGCTTGTCTTTAGGTTTTATTTTGGTGTGGAGTTGCAATAAATTGCACTAAGAAGTTGAGCCGCCGTTAGAGAGGTGTATTGATAGATGTGTGGTCTTTACCAAGCTTATTAAAGTGACTCATTGGAAATTAACTGAAAGTAATAATTCCATAGCACACAAGCATGCTGAAAAATTTAAGATAAAAAAATATATATATCAAGATATTTTTCTTTTGAACATGAACGTCATTGATACTGTACTAGGATGGATGCAGACCAAAACGTATTAACCGCAAAGCTCTCTAAGTGCTTTTTTGCTGGATGGAAAAAAATACCCTTAAATGATATCATGTTACATTACCGGTGTGAATCGTAATGTGCCGTGTGGTCATTTTAATTTGATGATGAAAATGCTTTTATATCTGCTACTAACTTCCTCCGGTATCCTTTTCTCATTGAATTCTGAATTATTAACCTTTGGAAAGCGACTTGCGCATGTGTTCTCCTCAGCTGGAGGGACGCCAGCGATATGGACCAATGTGGAAGGCCAGTTTCGGGCCGATCCTGACTGTCCACATAGCAGAGCCGGCCCTGATAGAGCAGGTACTCAGGCAAGAGGGCCAGCATCCCATTCGCTCTGACCTTTCCTCCTGGAAGGACTACCGGCGCCTCCGAGGACACGGCTTCGGGCTGCTGACGGCGTGAGTGCCATCTCCACCCCCTGTCAATATGAAGAAAGGCGATACCACAATGCCTTGCTGCTTCAAGCGCACATTTTTAACCTTAGAGAGGAATGATTAAATTTTAGAGACTCACCCCTCCTGATTGCCTTCCTTGCATTAATGATAGTAGATAGTCACAAATTGGAGGGGTGATAAATCCCAGCATGATAGCAACACTCCAGAAAAATAAACAATTATATAGTTAACAATAAATAATAATAGTGGATGGTTTACAATGCAAGTCTTACAAGGAAAAATATGCCCTATAAACTTGGATGATGGAACAATAGTGATGATTCAGAAAGCGCTAGTTAGTATCCAAGAAGCAGAGTAGGGTTATGGACATGGAGACCGGAAGCACTGAACATACCTAATGTACTAAGCTGAAGGAGTACCAGCACTCATCATTCATTATTCACAATGTAATGCAGGTTGCAGCAAATTTTTGCAGGGAAGTCTGAATGGCATTACATACCCTCAAGAAGCCAACGAAGGGGATCCCCGTGCTGTTTCTCAGCTTGTCCTTATGTGGGAAGGCGTCGTGAAAGCGAGTACAGAATAGATCTTCCACAGCCGGCATGCACGATGAAGTAGATCTAGGATGTCCTGAGATGCTGGGGAACCAGGCAATCATTATTATATGGGATGTCAGTACCACTCATCTGTAGTCATTAGGGGGTATAGGGATTATGCGTGACATTTTCTAGAGGGGTGCAGAGGGACAGGATAATCATGTATCTCAGAGCCCCCCCTCCCAGTTTGGAGTATTCCAGTGTCATTAGGAGATGCCGTTCTGCCTAGGCAGAGCCACCGTATGAGATAGGAGTACAGGGGACTCATCGCAAAGGAGGGTAGACTGGTGTGATTCTGTGAGGCCCTTCAGCTGACCCTTGTCAAACCTAATAAAGGACAGATTTAACTCTCCTGGTTCCCATCTTCACTGCAGCCATTGCTGTAGCCAGTGATTTTCATGACTCATTTCCATGCCTTCCCCGTGCTGCTATTCTCCTTGATCTTCCTGTTCAGATTTCTCCCCACAGAACTGACCGCATCTCCATCCTCCATGAGGAAAGCCCTCTTCTAGTTAATGAAGAATGTTTAGATACAACTTTTAATCCAAGGCTTTTTATTTGGAGAGTAATAGGCTGTTTTCATGTGTCATTCATCTGAGGATGTCTTCCTTAGGATCTGCTAACCTTTCTATATGAAAAATCTTGAACATACTTTTGAACACCCTTGCCGATCTGCGTTTTGTCACATCCTGTTGTTAAAATATTCCACCAAGCAGTATGCTGGGATTTACTTGGATCTGTTGTGCATGGGTGGACCAGGAGAAATTTCATGGTGTTTGATCATGTCACATGGTTTCTCACTTAGTGATGTATTCCTGGATTATGGTTATGCACACTTGCCATCTTTGCACATTACACACATATCCCACTATCACTATCCAGTGCAATCTGCAGTTGTTGCACTGTAAGGATTGTTGTATGTACCATATTGCCTGTATGCTCTGTATGTTATTTTTAAGCCTACTGTACTCTGTTGTGCTGGCACTGGACAGAGGTCCTTCACTCCTGTTTGTACTGTATCCTGTTAGTCTATAGACAACTGCATTGGGCATCCAGTAGTGACAGACTGTATGCTGAACCTATGCATTCCTATGTACTTTGTACCTAAACTAAAAGGCCAACTGAGTGGGAGCCGACCCTGTTTTTCCTCCGTGTTCGCAGTGAGGGGGAGGAGTGGCAGTGTGTGCGCAGCCTCCTGTCCAAGCACATGCTGAGGCCTCAGGCGGTGGGGGCCTACGACACCGTCCTGAACAGCGTGGTGAGCGACCTGCTCGCCAAGCTTCGACTGCGGAGCTCCCAGAACGGCCAGGGCCTCGTCACCGATATCGCCAACGAGTTCTATCGCTTTGGCCTGGAGGGTGAGTGGACTTCACCACGTCTCCCTTGCTTCTACGGACACGTGGGCTTCCGGACGTCGTCTAACCTGTAACTTTTGTGCTGTTTGGCATCCAAGTGCTATGTTGTTAGCCAGGGGTGTGTTTCCCAAAAGCTCCTGCTAACAACCTACATAGCTGGAGCTGTTCAGTTGCAGGGTTCAAAATATGCAAATTGCTAATGCCGTTAGCGACTATGCTTGTGGGAAAGGTACCCTAGGAAGAGAGTGGTGTGAGATGGTAATGGAGTAATAAAACTTGGTGCCCTCTTCTGGACCTTCTGTTTCTAGGAATTTCCTCTGTGCTGTTTGAGTCCAGGATTGGCTGCCTGGAGCCACACATCCCCCCGGAGACGGACCGCTTCATCCAGTCCATCAACACCATGTTTGTCCTCACCCTGCTCACCATGGCCATGCCAGCCTGGCTGCACTCCATCTTCTCCAAGCCATGGGACACCTTTTGTCAGTGCTGGGACTATATGTTTCACTTTGGTGGGTGATGATTTGAAGTATCTCCTCTGAGTTTGAGCGGGAAAAACGCTGAGATTCGCACTAGAATGAAGCTCAAGATGAGAGATAACTGTCGTGATGAAAAGGCATGTGCCGTTATATATGACTTTGGCACACATTTTAATGATATTCATTTCATAATCGAATAATTATTTCAATATAAATTTATGGGAGACATTTTGTAGAGATACCATTAGGCTAGTCATTTGGATTAGGTTAATTAAAGTAGCAAAAATGTGAATAGGCAAAAATGAGCAATCATCACATAGACACATTAGCCATTGTTCATAGCTGTCCAGTAGGGACATCATGATTAATAAATACTCAGTGCATTAAAAATCACTTACTCTCCATGTCTCGCTCTCACCCTCTTTGCCTCTCTATTCCTTTCTTTTTCTCTCTCTCTCTCTCTCTCTCTCCAGCAAAAGGTCACATTGATCAACGGCTGGAGGAGGAAGCAAAAAAGCTGGCCCGTGGCGAGAAGGTGGAAGGAAGGTACCTGACTTATTACCTGTCCAAGCAGGAACTGCCCATGAAGACCATCTACAGCAACGTGACCGAGTTGCTGCTGGCTGGAGTAGACACGGTGAGGGCCGTTTCTCTTTCTGCCCCTAAAGTGTCTTACAGCCATTAGAAGCATTTGCTGAAACACCTTTCATACATATTTTATAAATGATTCTTCTTCAGTATTTAGAAATCATTGTAATTTTCAGAGGAGAGACGAGGGCAATGCAAAGGCAGTGATTAATACCTTCCATGACGGTCAAGCATGCACTTTATACAGTGATCCCCTGGTATATCACGGTTCAGCTATCATGCCCCCTCTATATCATGGATTTTTACCCGACACATCACAGTTCTCTGCATGTTGCATACCTTGCTTGTGTGAGCAAACTTTTTGTGAAGTTTTTGTTTTGTTTTAAGCCCCACGATGGCTCCCAAGCGCCCTGCCGCTTCTAAGACTTCTGGTAGTAGTGACCCTAAGCGCCTGAGGAAGACCTTAACCATTTTTACATATTCCATTACATATACAGAGAGAGTGTGTGTGTGTATGTGTGTGTGTATATATA
>JABFEA020000091.1:1869657-1882468 GCA_019775915.2 Cyphomyrus plagiostoma
GTTGTTCCCTGCCTCGTGCCCGTTGCTTCCAGGATAGGCTCCGGACCCCTGCGACCCAGTAGGATAAGCGGTTTGGAAAATGGATGGATGGATGGATGTTTCATGGTGTGTGTCAAGGCAGCTCAGTTCATATAAAACACAATGCTGGCCAATGCTGATACAGCATTGGGTGCTTTTTTTCCCCAGACTGTATCCAGTAATTCCTGGAAATGCCAGAGTTATTGCTGAGAGAGACATTGAGGTTGGAGGCTACCTCATCCCGAGAAATGTAAGGCTTTTCTCCTGTTGGTGGCATTACCTGTACACGTTTCAAGTTTTGCTTGCTTTAAAAATGAAAAGGTGTCTTACTGCTACCCCAGCAACATTTTCTGTTTCTCTCTCTCCCTCCCTCACAATCCCTCTTTCTTTCTCCCTCTCTCTCCTTTTACCTATATGCCTGTCTTTCTCTTTCACTCACACTCTCTCTCCTTCCCTCCCTCTTTCCCTCTGTCTGTCTCCCTCTCCTTTCTCCAGACACTCATTACCCTATGCCAGTACGCCACGTCACGGGACCCCCAGACATTCTCTGAGCCGGACAGCTTCCTTCCCCAGCGCTGGCTGAGCCGGGAGCAGAATCACCACCCCTATGCCTCTCTGCCCTTTGGCGTGGGCAAGCGTAGCTGCGTTGGGCGCCGCATCGCGGAGCTGGAGCTCTACCTGGCATTGGCACGGGTGCGAGCCGGGTTTTCATTGGGGGGGGGAGGTGGCGCTTTACAACCGTTGCTTGCTCCGCACACACATTCACACTCACCTCTACTAATCGCTTCCTCATCTGTTGTAGATTCTAATCCACTTCGAGGTCAGACCTGATCCACGTGGCTCAACCGTCCAGCCCATGACCAGGACCTTGCTGGTGCCACAGAGTGAGATCAACCTGCAGTTCGTAGAGCGCTGACTGGAGGATGGCCGTGGACATTGCAAGACTGGCCTACGTCGAGGAGCAGATGCCTGGAACAAATAGGCCTGTGAAGGGAGCCCACCTTGAGCACAGGACTGCCCAGGGTGAGCTTAGGGGCCTTTTTTTGGTGCCTGCTGAAACTGCACAGCTTGGGGGAAACGGCATCTTAATCAGGTGAATCAGGGTTGGAGCAAGGTGTGTGTGTGTGTGTGTGTGTGTGTGTGTGTGGGAGGGGCATCATGTACCAGTAACAGTGTCTCTGACATAACCAGGGGCAGAGTCACCGTAGTTTCCACTTTTAATCAAACAGGCAGAATTTTCTGGCTAAAACTAGCCTCCATGTTTACAGACATCATGATGATGCTTCAGAAACCTAGACAGGGTTAAAAACTATGAATGCTTAAAAAAAACCAATACAAGAAGGAGGAGCTCCCCTCAAAGTGTCCGGGACTTAGTCCACAAGCAGTTGGATTGCCAAACATCGTTGGCATTTTAGCAGAAAGTGCTAAAGTACTATTACTATCTGCCAATACCAACAGTCTATTTATAGGCTGATGTAATCAGCTGAACACAAAACAGTAATTATTAAAGGTACGGTACACAGTTTCTCTAACTGTCAAAGAAATGTTAGTCCAGACCTGTGGAAACCAGAATATCCGTTTCCAGTGTCCTGAGTGTTATGTGGGTTTTGGGGATTTGTATGTCTCATGAAGGCAGGGTATTCACTATAAGGAATTTCAGGTCCTCAGTTCAGCTGAACCGCAGGGATGTAAGTCTTTTGACAAAATGAACCTATATATAGTTTTGTAACATGAGAGTGTGTGTTAGATTTTGTACAGCTTTACTTACATTGTCTCTCAGGTGATATTGACAGAGATATTGGCACTGTAAACCTTTGATTAACTGTACACTTTTGAGGAGCCATTAACTGCAATCATTTACATCCCTTGTGTATTTATGACCGAAATCCCACTGTGATGTTTCCATGAAATGCAGTCCAGCCAGGATTACTGTTAATTCTTTTTTTATCTTGACATTTTTGGATAAAAATGACTGAAAATGAATGAAAATGTAAGTCATGTGGAAATAATTATGTAAGCAACTGTGCGTAATTATTCCTTAACGTGACGTTTTCACAGTATTTTATTTTGCATTGTATCAATGTTAGGACATTTTAATATTTATTGCCATTTAATAAAAGATGTGACTGTCTCTTTCGATTTAATTTTAAAAGCTGTTTTGACCTTTGGTTGTCTTAACTATAAATGGACTTTTTTTGGACAGTAACACTAGTAATCATTGTACTTTGTTGCTTAGCTGGCTCCTCTGAAGTAAATTTCAGGTTTACCCCTTTGGTACAGCTATATATTTTAACTGAATTATTTCAGGTTAAATGCCTTCCTCAAGGCTACTACAGCTGGCCTCCTTGTGGGACATGAACCGACCACCAATCAGGTTTTAAGTTCATGTCCCTACTCGCCCCTGTTGCTGCTTCAGGTTACAATTTGTCTTGCATAGCTGAGCCAGTGTGGACTAATAATCTTTTCAGTAATAACTCTCCTGAAAATAGCTCAGTCACATTTCCTTGTCTTATGGCTGAAAGCAAAGGTTTCTGAGGTTTCTGCCCCGGTCTCTTCTCTTGGCACTGGCAATAAGCCTTTGGACTTCAGTGCTTACATTTGACTCAATTAAACTTCAGTCTGTATGAGTTTCTTCCATGGCCCAGCTGTGTGTGTGTGTGTGTGTGTGTGTAGTTTTAAGGCACAGGTCTCCTACAGTTACTCCTATTCCAGTGCATAAACCAGCAGTTAGAACTACTAGCATGGTTAAAATGGCTGTAGTAGGTGACTATGTGCATGTACACTATATTGTCAAAATTATGTGGACACCGCAATTAATCGGAGGAATTTCCTATTTAATCCACACCCTCTGCTGACACAGATGTATGATTAAAACCACAGTTATGCAATCTCCTGGAACAATCAATATCGGCAGGATGGTTGTTGTACAGGAAAGGTTAGTGACTTTCCCCTTGGCACCATCATAAGACACCACCTTCCCATCAAGTCAGTTTGCCACATCTCTGCCTTGCTGGAGCTATCCTAGTGAAGTGATTGTGACAAAACATCTGGGAACAGGTTCACTTGTGAAGTGGTCGGCCATACAAACTCACTGAAAGGGACCTGATCACCCAAAATTAATACCCAACCTGAATGGCGCCAAATCCGGCAGTGTTCCAACATCTAACGGAAAGCCGGCCTGGAAGAGTAGAGGCTATTATAGCTGACCAACTTCATATTAATACAGTTGGTTTTGTAATGAGATGCAGGACAAGCTGGTGTCCATATACTTTTGGTCATATAGCGGTTGTGCCCTGCAATGGACTGGCATCTCATCCTGAGTGGCCCCTGTCTTATGCCTATCATCAAATCATTTAAAATACATAAAACGCCTGTTAAACTGAGCCCTGAATGTTGCCCAGTACACTGACCTGTTTTTTTGTACAATATTGAGAGGCTCTGCTGTTTTCATTCCTAAATGTACTACAGGTTCAGCAATGCATGCCTTCAACCATCCAAATAAGCATGCAGCGCATGTCTTTAGCATTCAAACATGCAATCACTGCATTTAACATTCAAAATTGCAAGGCATGCCTATTACATTCAAACAAGTATGCAATGTATGTCTTTCATATTCAAACAGGCATGCAATGTGAGCCTTTAACATTCAAAGAAGTATGTAATGCATGCCCTTAACATTTAAACAAACATGCAATGAATACCATCAAGGGCCTAGGTTTGATTTCAAAACTGAAATCCTTCACCCCTCCATACACATGCAGCACTTCCACAATATTGGTAGGACCCTATCCCTTCCATCTACACCCAAACCTACGGTCTTGTATGCTTTTTACATTTAAACAAACATGCGATGTGTCCCCATGACATTCAAACAAACAGGCTATATTACCTTTAACATTCAAACGAGTGGTCAGAGCAGGTCCAACGTCTCCCTCCTTTTTTTCCACCCCTCTGTTCTGAGCCACAAACCCCATAAGTGCTACTGTGCTACAGCAGTCGACCATGGGCCCTGACTCTGGGTCAGTTTCTAAACAACCGTAAGCTCTATGTGAAAAGTTGGAGAGGTGTGAAGGAGAGGATGTGGCGATCCAGCACAGGTAAATGTGGGCTGACAGACACATACAGCGTATGGGTCAACCATCGAAGAGACAGTCTGTCTTTCTTCCAAATATGTAACTTAGAAGTAAACAATTACATAATCAAATGATTCAGTAAAAATTACTTCCTTTAGAATTATACTGAAGTGACACATTAGAACCAAGCAGGAAAGAAATAAACAAGGAATGTGCAATGTTTCCTAATGGTTAGCACAATGTTTGAACTGATCCATCCTGAACATTTAACAAAGCATTATCTGAAATATTTAAATACTTTAAAATATTTTTTCCGTTACAGAATTCTTATAATTATTCGAATTTAACTTGATGTATGATTAGATAGCATCCTACCGGAGGTCTGTTTAATGTTCAAGCTCCGCTGTTGCTATCGCCATCTGCTGGGAGAAATAAATTGTAACTTAAATAATAAGAGCATATCTACCGTGTTTCGGTTTCATTGTCCAACCCCTGTATGTCACCTCTTGTTGACATTGTACTGCCAATAGGCTTAGGGCGACCAGATAATCCATGTCAGGGAGGACACTTTGAGATACTTTAGATCTTAGAAACTACTTTACAACTGAAAGGCTGTTTTGCTTGGCTAAAAACTTTGACTGGTTTGTTTCCTTGACCGCTGTTACACATTAAACGTAGTGATACGTACATGATTATAGGAGTCAGACCACTCAATATATAGCAAATCCTGTCCAATATCAATTTGCCCTGACATGGATTATCTGGTCACCCTAAATAGGGTACACAAAACATTCATATCGGCGATCAAGTCATCCATCCATTAATCCACTTTAAATATCCGTTTATCCAATTACAATGGAAGGGTAAAATAAAGTGCGTGATATTGTCTCATGAGCTATATACACACTTTTATTAAATAAAGAATCCGGCTAATATCAAGCGCTGGCCTTGATTATGTATAAACAAAGCGACGATTTGGATTTAGGGAAGTACGGATTTCCTACCTGACGTCATTAAAGTGTGACGCGTGTGTATGTCGTGATCGAAATTTTAAGGTGATCTGGCCCTTTATAACGAGCGAAATGCCATTTCAGCGATAAAAATGTACGTCATGCGAATGTAACCTGTACTCAAAGTAAATGACGGATGACAGAACTTCGTGGCCAAGTATTAACATATTAGCTTCAGGTGGTTGCAAGCTAAGTAAAAACACTGTGACACGTGAGGACATTTACCCACTGGCCTCTCCGTTATAACATTACAATGAACCTCACGGAAGATCGGGAAGGCTATATGTTTCCCGTTTGTGACGGATTGTTTGCTGAAACTTTCTCCGAGGATTGTTCTTACATATTCGGAAAACAGGAGTTAAAGATAAAACAGCTGTTCGGCGCTAATCTCGGCGTGGCCGCGCCGGTGTGGGACGCTGTGAGTTCACAGTTGCATCAGTTAAAAATGTAATACTGTCGATTATTAAAACTCTAGAATGACTTGTACTAAGTGTATTTTTGTTCTTGACAGGCACTATGTCTCTGTCGCTACTTGGAAGAAAAAATGCTTGACTTGAAGGGAAAGAGAGTAATTGAGCTGGGAGCCGGAACTGGTATTGTGGGGATCTTGGCAGCACGCTTGGGTACGTTAGATCAGCGTTTTCCAAACCAGTCCTCAGGGCACACTGGACGGATATACATTTTTGTTTTATCCCAGCTCCCAGAACACCTAACCCAAGCAATCAGGAGCTTTGAATATCTGAATACCTTACAGGTGTGCTGAGAATTGGGATAAAACAAAAATGTGTGGGGAATATAATTTTAATGTTTCCTTGCTTGTGACCCATTAAGCAAATAAGCTAATACAATAATGTTTAATTTTGAAAATGTTCATTTTGCATCACTGCTTAATTTTGACAGTGTCTGTACTGTAATTACAGGAGCATCCGTGACTTTGACTGATCTTCCTCATGCCATTCCTCAACTGGAAAGCAATGTGTCCGCAAACATGCCCCAGTGCGGGTGGTCCTCTGTCACCCCCACAGTAATTCCTCTGTCCTGGGGATTGGATCATCGTCAGTTTTCCACAGATTGGGATCTCGTTCTGGGTGCTGACATCGTGTACTTATCAGAAACCTATACTTTACTACTGGACACACTGACTCATCTGTGCGATGGGGGGGCAGCCTTGTACCTTTCATCTAAGATGCGCAGGGAGCACGGCACCCCTGACTTCTTTGACAACATTCTGCCACAGAGGTTTGACTGCCAGCTGGTGTATAGTGACGCAGCGCAGAATATAAGCATCTACTGTGCCACCCTGAGAAAGGATGGAAATAAACTATGAAGTCTTGCTGATGATGTGGTGCAAAGGCAGTACAACATGAAACAACGCGTGTGTCACACTTAATTGTCAGCAGCCCTCGGTGGTCTAGAAGCAAGAGTCCCAAAATACCAGAATGCAACCTGTAAAATCTTTGTGATATTTGTAATTGCTGTTTAAAGTCTTCCATATATAGTGGACTTTTAACAACATATTTAGATAATTAAAACTTTTAATTGATTTTGTATTTTTCAGAAGTAATATATTCATGCTACAGCACTCATAAGTGGTCTTTAAGTCTTTAAAACTTTTTTCTGTACAAATTGAACTACGAATTATATAGAAATAAAGAAAGAAATGACCACATTGCAATTTTATCGATCTGAAAAATGTTTTGTTCGCACTAACAATTTTTTTTTTTGCCTTCCGCCGCCTCATTCTCCAATCCAGGCTTTTGCTGATGTGCAGAGTTGCTGTTCGGTGTGAAAAGCCTGTTTGTTCCGCTGGAGAGTTTTGAAGAAAAAGAAATTGTTGCCCCCTAGCTGTGCTTGTGCTCACCCGACAAAACAGATGCCTATCTCTTCTGTCTGTGTCTCGATCGGCCCCTCTTCCCACAATCATTTTACATTGTCAACAGTTATAGGTTTTTTTTTTTTTTGCTGTTCCAGTTCTTGATTATCTGTTAAATGGGAAAAGGCACTTTTTTCAGCAGAACTCTCTTTAATTAGCAGAAACAAACATAAAACTGAACTGACATATTCTATGTAGCTCTGTGGGATGTGGACCAACATAGATGCCTCTTAAGTATCTAGTTGGTAGCAGACATTTTTCCTGGGTTTCACCTCTACCCTTAAACCATGACATCTCTTTTTTTTATTGATTTGTGGCCTTCTGCCAAATAAACTAACCATATCATGCATTTATGTCTCCAATCAGAAGAGTAATAAAAATATTATGTGTATGAGTGGATGGATGGATGAATGTAACACTTGTTAGAGTCAAACTTTGCATGTTTTTTAAGAGTGGGAGGTGAATGCTTTGTTAGTCAAGCCAGGAAGTACTAGGGAGAAGACTTAAGTTGGATGATGTTCTGTTTGGACTTAATTAAAAATGTGTTTTAGCAGGAACTTTAGCATTTAACAGGGAGGCTCCTAGCTGTGATGGATGGGGAGGAGGCAGGGGGTAGAAAATGAGACTTTTAATAACAGACTGCTGCTCAGTGGTGTTGGGCAGCACCATTCCCTCCCCAGCATCGACAGAGACACATTCATCCTGCCTTGAGGTATGGACTATTTCATTTTTTTTTTTTTTTACCAGAAGTATTGTGCAAATTTGAAACCAATGACTTAGCGTGATTGTGTGCAGTTGTAACAAACAGAATAATTGTCAATTTGTGACACGGAGCTTTAGGTTATATGATTGAGTTTGACATTGAAGTGAAAGTAACATTGGTTAAAGTTTTAATCACAAGAAATTTATTTTGAGCACCATTAGTACGTTATGGCTTTATTTTGACAATATACCGTATGATTTGAATTAAGTTAATGTTTTCTTAGCCAACAATAAATTAATGTTTTAGTTCACATTAAGGTATTCAATGCAGAAATAACATTTAAATTAATACTAAGACAATACTAATACTACAATTAATACTAAGCTGTAAATTTTCAAGAGATGTATGTTTCCTAGCAAGGTCCTTGGCTGCCAGATTACTATGATGGAGTTCACAAGAAGCAAAAGGCAGCCATCCCCATATAACAAATTTTGGACTCTTCCAAGACAACATGTCCCACATATGTAAGTCCTTTCAGAATCATAATTACAGAATGCAGTATCCCAATTTTGACCAATTAAAATAAAACCAACAAAATTATCAGAATATGTAATTATGTTAATTTCTAAAACATTTTTGGATGGATTGATGGGTATTTTGGCAATACCAAAATAATACATTCAAAAACATTTCTATATCTAACATGGGGTAGAGCTATGAAATCATAGTGGCAGAGCAGTATGACTTAGATCCCAGATTGAAAGATTTTCTGATGAGTTATTTAAATGACATCATCTGAATCAAGACAGGACTCCTAGGAATCGATACACGTCTTGCAGCTGAAAATTACAGTTCACTGAAGGATGGTAGTACACTATTAGCGGAATACAGAGTAATATAAAAAAAGCGCTGTTATATGTTTTTCCCCAGGTACCAAGACAAACTATATACATCAGATTTCCGGCATGCACCAGCCTACCAGCAGCAGCAGACATGCACACAAAATTTCAGCCGTGAAATTGACAATTGGACAGCTGCAAACTCCAGCATGGGGGGACTTTCGCGGGATTACACCCACTGGACCGACCAGCCGGTGTCCTATACCCCGGGTGCTCTGAACAATGAATCTCACTCCAAAGATTACAGTGAGTATCAGAAACGGGGAATGGAGTGGAGGAAAACTGAGATAGGTAGAGCACGGAAACAGCAAATCAGTGAAAGTGGGAGGCAAATTGAAGAGTGGAGGAAGAGGTGGGAACAAAAAACCCCTCCTAACTACAAGAGAGATGTAAAGGCAAACCAGAGCTATGGCAGCCACCATGAGATGGAGGCCTGGGCAGCCCGATACAGCCAATCACCACCCAGAAAGAAACACATGGATGCCAAAATATGGGGGACATACGGTGCCCAGGGAGTTCAGGATTGGGTGAAGATCCCAGATGGAATAAGCAGACCTAGGAGCAATGATGCTCAAAGAATATTCCATTCATTTGAACAATATAATCACATTAGAGGATGGGAACAGAGATATCATGGACAACTTATGGTGCCCCATACTTTGCCTCAGCAACCAATTCCTGGAAAATACTGGAGGCAGGATAGAAAGGAAAACAATCCATGTTTACAGCAAAGAGTTTTTAATCAACCTCCGCGGTACATTCCACCACCACCCTACCATGCCCCTCATACGATCAAGCATCAAGAAAGTGCCTACAAGTATCCCACACTCCCCGGCTCCAGAAGACAAGAATTTTATGGAGATTTACAAAAAGAGAGGGAAGCTTATGAAAAGTGGAAGAGAACAAAGTGGATGGATATTGACAGCAGTCAGGGACAAGTTGGCAGCAGAGCATTGAAAGAACCCATGGCTGCTTTACAGTTGCCTCCAGAAGGTTTTGCTCAGCTGGTTCCTTCTAAACGTTCAGAGATGATGGCAGAACCTGGAAAAGTGGTGTCAACTCCATCTCTTGCTAGTTCTAAAACTACATTTAAGACAAAGAGAGGAGGAGATACTGTCTTTTGCTTGGTGTCACAGTCTCAGGGTGTAGCCAGGTTGTCTGCTTCCCCTAAAGAACACTTACAGTCGTCTTTGCAACGGTTGAGTGATGCACCACTTACCCACAAAGAAGATGTCAGGACAGACATATCTAAGAGAGCATGGATAGGGAGCGTCGGTGGTTCCCAGGCAGAGGTTGATTCTGAAGTGGCACAATCTAAACAGCCAAAAAACCCTCCTACTTATACTGCAAGTCAGACTTCTCACCTGAATGTGGGCTGTGACTCTAGGCAGTACTCTATTCCATCCAGGCTGCAGAACAAGCAGGTAACTTCATACAGAGAAGACCTGGTCAGGGTTGTTCAAGGAAGACCAAAAAACATCACAGGCAAAACAAAAAATCCAACAGACAGGGATGAGACTATGGTGATGTGCTCTAAGATTCATGTGCCTCCTGTAATGAAAAAGAAAACACTGCAACCCGGTAGTGCAACCACTAGTGAGTTTCCTTTATGGAAAGTGCCAAGTCATATGACCAGACCCAGAAATATATCTTCAGTTCAGTCCATTAAAAGTAATTTGGAACAACAAAGTGAAGTGGACCAAAGAGACATTAGTCGTTTCATCAATAAACACATGGCTAAAGAAAAGGAAGGTACTGCATCCAACAGGGGCGATAGCATTCTGGTTATAGATGCTACCTGTGTTGTTGTCAGAGCGGAATTTATTCCTCCTCCAAAAAAAGAACAAGTACAGTACATATACCCAACTCAGGGTGGGAATTATGAGGTTTGTAGAGGTCCAAGCAGTGCTATTTCTCAACATGACTTGGATATTTCACATCGAAATATCATTATGCAATGTGGAACAGATGTATCACCAGAGATACCTCTAGAAGAATCAAAAAGTAAACCTGATCAAAAGCGCACCTCTGAATTGCCTCAGAGTAATGGAGATGCTGATATGGAAGATGTGAAGAAGACCAGCTTGCTCTCTCTAGCAGCTTTTGAAAATGAGAGACTGGTGGAGAGGCCTTTAAGAATTCTGGGGGGTACTGAGCACAAGTCCAATGACAAGTCAACAAACAGAGATCAGACAGATGTATTAACACATGGTAAAACTCAAAGATTATCTGTAGATTTTCTTCCTACTGAGCCGGAAACATGTACAACAAAAGATCTTGAACAACTCAATAGCTGGGTAGATACTCTGTCTATTTCAAATGATCAGTTTTTGACAGATCTAGGGAAAAGTCTTGATCTGGAAGCAATGACCTCGAAACAAACAATGCAAAATCTGTCTGAGAATGATATAAGTGTTAGTCAATTTGAAAACTGTGATGTCTATAGACATGAAACTATCCACCGTGAAGAACCTCTATCTCCTCATACTAATCATGAAGCTTCCAGCCAGCCTGGGCTAGTTGGCTTGTCAAATGCATCTGTTTGCATACAGCCTGCTCCATCCCCTCCTTGGGCATGTTCCAGCTCTCTGTACCCAAGTGACAATTTTGAAGGAACTGATACTATCTTTGATGACCAGTTTTTATCAGATCTGGATACAGCTACTGCTTTGGGACATAATCTGAGAATCAGCAAAGAAAAAGGGTTAAATGACATAGGGCACTCAATGCCACATGTGTCTGAAAAGTATACAGTTATTTATCATGCTGAAAAACAAGACATCGTTGTGACTGACAGAATTTGCAGCGAAGAATCATTACCCATTCCTCATACCGAACAGGAAGGGTCTCATTATACAGAGAACATTTCTTTCTCACCACCTAAATTTCACTCTGTCTCAAGTCTGCTGTTGCCTTCTGTATCCTACTCTCTCTCTCCTTCCCTGTCACACATTTCCCCCTACATCAACCTTGAATCACTCTCATGTTTTCCCTCCCTTAGCTTAGATACCACAGATACAGACTGTATCTCCCTGCCTCCTCCCCTCTGTCATCCAATTACCATCTCTCCAAATTCAGAGAGAAAAGTTGCTGCATCTCCTCAGTCTTCAGGGGGTCATTCTTTACCTTGTTCCCTCTGGGATGCTGTCAGTCGAATCCGTAGACATACAGCCCCGGACTCTGAGAATGAAGAAGAAGAAGCTGATGAAACATGGAACAATCAAGAAAATATGAGGAAGGAAGCAGAAATTAACGGGACATTGTTTGACCTGGGTAGCTGCCAGGAAGTAGACAAGTGCTGTGAGAAAAAAAATGGATCAAAAGAGGATTTAGATTTGGTGGAAAATGGATCAACTAGGAGATCAGGAGATCAGAATAAAGAACCTGTCCTTGCAGATGGAGCCAGTGGTTTGCAGGTGGTGGAGAATGTTTCACTTAGTGAAAAGACAGAGTTAAAAGACATAGAATGGTATGAGAATGAACTGCAGACACAATGTGAGGATGACACACTGTCCTGGAGCAGCTCTGACAGTCACACTTCAACAGGCACTGTGATTATGGGTCAAGAAACACAGGAGATCAGTGAGGAAATGATGCCAAAGGCAAGAGACTACGTGTCATGGATGGAAGCAATAGGCAGGCCAAAGTCTACTGCATGAGTAAAGGTGAGGTATTAAGGGACTGTATGTAGCAGTGGAAAGTCCAGAGTGGATATGATTAGTAGACATACATTTTACTCCTTGGATCCATGAATGTGTGATTCAAGGTCTCTAAATAAATGAAAATGGGGGAATTAACAACTATAGAAGTACTGAAGAAAATTGTGTTTGGAGTGATGGCATATAGAAGGTGCCGCATACTTTGAGGTGGCATGTGACCAAACTAAAACTGAAGAAAAAAGGAAAGACATTTTCATGAGAGGTGATAGGTTTAAATGGAAAGTGCTTACTGAAGAAATCCATTGTTGGGAAGATATGCAAGCCAAGAGTTGTACACTAGAACATTTGTTGGTGATAAATAGCAATAGTGAAATGAAAGCAGACATGTCCAGACTTAATTTTGCCTCTGGAACAGGAAAAAGGAAGATTTCTCCCGAATATCACATAAAGCAATGAGAATTGGTTTTCAGTTAATTTACCTGGTAAAATAAAGTTTAAGTAAATTACATAAATGCTCTAATAGTACATGTAAGTTAGTGGTTTATTTATTGTTAGTTACTGTAATGTTGCGCTGCT
>JABFEA020000091.1:1882583-1900333 GCA_019775915.2 Cyphomyrus plagiostoma
TCGACTTCTGATATTCAGATCGAGTTCTAGGTCAAACTGGTTTGTTTGACTTTCAAGAAATTGGAGTTCTAGTGAGTTTGAGAACCAAGGTACCACTGTACTTTTAAGTATTACGATTCTTCTAGGTTTGCATTAGTGAAAGTTATGAAATATTGGAATGCACAGAATGTGGAATGATTGCTGATTTTGTTATTGGATATATCTGAATATAACACATGTTATTCAAATAAAAATATATGATTATCACTGATATTGCACTTATCTTTTTCTGTAAATATGCTTTGCTGTGCCATCCACTTTTATATCTGACCCATCAGTTTCCTAAACAGTGTTCGCAAAACAACTAGCATTCTGTCCAAAGGATAAGATAAAGGTACAACCCTGATATGGTTAAAAAGTTGGAATATGTTGGAATCATTTTTGTATGTACATGTAGTCATTTATAATTATACAGTGCTGCGCACTCACAAATTATGTTTAAATGATCTTTACGTTGGTGTAAAACTATGCCTGTCAAAGTGTGTTAGGTTAGACAGTTAAAAACCACTCCTCACCTCAGTATTTCCAGTAATCATCTAATACACCATGTCTTTTTTGATTCAACGCACCATGTTTGATTAATCAATACCTTGTCAAATTATGTAACTAATTAATTAGATTAATTAATTTACCTGGTATTTCGTATAATTGAATATACGAAATGGATGGGGTGCCATCAACAGAGTTTTGGGAACTGAAGCAATGACCTTCTGGCCATCCAACAAGATATCAGTAGCTTTTTAGAGAACAGAAAAACGAATTGTTAGTTTTATTGTGTTCCTGTTAATTTACATAGATTCTAGTATTACATTAAGTGTTTTTATGATCAAATACACATACTAAAATAAACAGCTTTAAGCATTTTGTTTTATTGCCTAAGACTTTTGCACATTAATGTATTTTAAATGTCTTTGTTTATCTTGCAAACAAGGCGAAGGCAGTGTACATCTGTAGAGCAATTTGTTTGTTTAGAAACTTTATTGAACTGAAAATGTATGGTGACCTTGTACAAATATTGTCCAGGCAAAATATTTTGAAATATCTCCTATAAATTTATCAAAAATAAATTAAATATATATGATATATTTATAAACATTTTATATGATTCCATTTAGTGCGCTGTAACTATAACTTATTAAGTGTTTATTTAAGTGGCCTTTTATAGAAGTGTTTTTTTGTTTGTTGTAAATGGTAAGGAAACCGCTGTCACGATTGCACTACCAGTAGGTGGCATTTGTCGGAATCTACACTTGTTTCCAAAGACGCCATTTCGCCGGCATTTTGCAGCTTCCGGTTTTGTACATGACTGACATAAGAAAATAGCCAATGATGGGAAATCTGCAGACCTTTTAGCCAATACACAGAAAGTGGGTGTGTTTTCCGAATACAATGTGTGACATTGTATGATTATGTTGTAGTTCCTGTACTGATGTCCTGTCTTTTTATTTATCTATTTAACATTTTATTTAACATATAAATTAAGTTGTCGCGCATTTATGTACAGAAAATAAAGCTGTGGAGGTAAGACCTTGATCCAATATTGCATTCTGTGAACAGTATTTCCGTTTATAAAATTTCCATACATCCGAGTTAGAGTATATAGTAAGCGGCGCCAATCAAACTTTGGCTCCTCGTGGTTAGTCGCATTCTCGTGTGACTGATCAAACCATTAGGCGGTTAAAGGATGTCCGTCAAATCAGAGGTTGATTATTCAGTTAGAATGCAACCACTGCTTCGGTTTGATTAACGCTCGTAGATTAAAATAAAAAGTGCACTCTGCTGTTAATGTTACGCACTAAACGGTCCGGCGACTCTTCTGTCACTCGCTCCTGTTTCCCAGGAGCGCGATGGCGTCAGATTCGCCGATTGACGGGGTTGATCTTTGACGTTTGGTATTTTATATACTATTAGATTTTAATAAATTGGCTGTTTTTCACAGATTTTTTGTTATGTTGGTAGTTAAGTTATAAATAGCATTTCATAAGTGTCGTCGCGCCTCGAAGCCAGGGGCCCCCAACTATTTTTTTTTCCAGGGGGGACTGCGCGATCCGGATATAATTGTTGTTCGGTCCAGTTGCGGTCTGAAGTCCGGCAGGTGGTGATCGTCGCTATGTCCAGGGTAGTGATGCATCCAACCATTTTCCGTACCCGCTTGTCCTGTGCAAGGTTGCCGGGGTCCGGAGACAGTCCCGGAAGCTACGGAGTCAAGGCAGGGAACAGCGCTAGACGGGATGCCAAACCCGTCAGGACACACACACACACACACGGGCTCACACGGGCACGCACAGACACACGGACACATATTCAGTGTAGGTATGCCTCGATTAATTTACTGGGGTATGTTACTTTGAGGAGGGGGCGTAGCAAGAAGCTTTGCCCCCCCGGACAAAATGTCACCTCTCCCCCCGATATATTTTGCCGACGGAAAGGCTTCCCTTCCAGGGCCATCCCCTTCACCGCGCCGTCGACGGCCCGACATTAAGGAGTTAGTTAAGGAGTTACCTTGATATATAAAAAAAAATTACGTTTTGTTCAATTTGGATGATTGTGTGCTTCTGCTTTCGTTTTGGCCATGTACAAATCTAACTGTCATGCTTTGAATATTTTTCATTATGAGTCATAAATTGTAGAAGGCAGAATTGCTACAAGAACTTTGACCAGTTGAAGTCCCAGTGTCCATTTTTTCGTAACTTTTTCCGGTTCGCATTATGAAATAGGTTTGGTTTCCTACTATGCAATACAGTATTCTGCAATTTCCTTTGGGATTGTTGACCTATCTATCTATCTATCTATCTATCTATCTATCTATCTATCTATCTATCTGTCTGTCTGTCTGTCTACTAATACATTCATTTATTTGAATTACTTGAAAGTTCCACTGTCATCACACTCCATCCCCCATCCTGCTGAAATGTCATGATACCTCAAATTATAGTGAAGGTTCCATGAATGGCTAAATAAAGTGTTAAGGTGACTTGTTTTTTAGATCCTTGCTTGGAATACGGCTATAGACATTTGGCAGTAATTGTGCATATGTAACAATTATTTTCCTTCCAATTAAGAACTGTATATATTTTTATATTGAAAATCAGCCATCTTTTCTTATGTAGAGGGCAAGGACATCTCAGACTCAGATTAAACTAGATGCTTCATCTCTAGATTGCAAGTCTTTTTCTTTTTTGTGACTTGCGTTTGGGTGTGTCAGAGGGTTTTGTTCAGTTAGGCTGGCAAAGTAGATAGGCGGGGATGGAGTGTACTGCTACTTAGAGATTAGGAGGCGATGAAGGCAGGGAGACTTTAAAAACTACATGCTGCCTTTGTGAGTCTCCAGTATTGTTATTCCTTCTGTTTAATTTTTTTTCTGCACATTTTTGGACTAACAGATTAATGCTGTTAACTTTATGCTTTCACTGTAATAGTAAGTATAAAAGGTGAGAAGCAATGACCGTTGCACTTAAACTTCTTTAGGAAAAGCATGTTTTTTTAGAACAGGACCTTACCTGAAATTCATAGGAAATTAGTACCAGCCAAATACAGATAAATGTTGTTTGTAGAGGCCAAAACTGGTTTTATCTGTCTGGTGTGCAGGTAGCAGTCAGTTGGTTGCTACCATACACTTATTCAAAATGTGAGCAATTAACTAGTGGTTAGTATATAATTTGCGTGGTGTGTCTAGAGCTGAGTCGTGCCGATTATGTTCTATGTTTGGCTATTATTAAAATTATGATATAGTTTCAAAGAGCAAACAAGTGCAGTTTGTGTTTAACACTGTAAAAAGCATTATGCTTGTTGCTTTTATGCACATTTAGAAGTTAGTTTGGATTATTTTATAAACACTTCAGGAAATTTGCTCTACAGGGCAGTACCAAATGAGTGGGACATAGTCAAAATAACCCAACAAACTTCCTCTTGAACAAGGACAGCATCGGGGCAGTACCATTAAGTGGTATCTAAGAGTACTTTAATAATATGATTCTCTATAAGGATTGGTACCATTAAAAGGTAGCAATAAACAGACTCTCATTTTTACAATAATTCGTAAGACGTAAGTGTTTATTAACTACCAAAACAGACAATGCTGTTAAATGTTTAATGCTTTTTGAAATTCTGGTGAAATGCTGAGGAACAGATATGTGCGAAAAATATTTGTGTCCCTCCAGTGTCATATGATTCTGATTCAAAACATCTGCATTCCAAAAATAAATACGTACATTGATACTGAGGTGAAATAAATGACACACTAGCTTTCAAATGCATGTAATGGCTTATTAATGTGGATTACACTGAGGAGATGAGTTGCTTCTTTTTTGACACCTAATAGGTTTGGTTGTTTGTCAGTTTGTTTTGATTCACCTCAAATGAATGGATAGCCAATGCATTGGTTTTATGGCCTTGTCCCAAACTACAGGCTGTAGCCTACATACTCATAATTTCCCACAATCCTCTGTATATCTTTGTGGAGCCCACAAGTGTGTAGTGGCATTTGGTTGCAATGTGATGTCCACTCTGGCAAGTTAGAAAACAGCCTTAGTTGTGGCCTCTGTCACAATTTAGCATTTGTACTTCTGAAAGCACAAATAATATTAATAATCTCTTTCCAATGGCAATTACAGTTGAGAAAAATGGAAGCTTTGTTTTATTTTTTTCTTATAGAATGTATTAAATATATACAGTACTGTTTATGTAATAAAATGTATCATCATCAAGTACACTACCAGTCAAAAGTTTTAGAACACCCCAATTTTTCCAGTTATTTATTACAATTCAAGTCAGTCAAGTCCAATGACTAGTTTGAAATGGTACAGAGGTAAGTGGTGAACTGCCAGAGGTTAAAAACAAGGTAAGGTTGCCCAAAACTGAAAAATAATGTAAATTTCAGAATTATACAAAAAGGACTTTTTCAGGGAACACAAAATAGGTTAACAATTTAAAGCTGTTCTGTAGCAATGGAGGTTGATCAAGCCTTGAAAGCTTGAAACCAACTTTTCTGGATTACTTACAGCCCCTGTAACACACTGTGGTATCATATCCTTTTGAGCATCAGTTGAACAGTATTGTACCTGGAGAAAGTAGTGTGTTGCTGCAAAAATGGCGAGAAACTGCAAAGAAAGTCAAGGTGTCACTGAGTACAGTTTCCTTCATCATCAAAAGGCACTGAGAAACTGGGGCAAACTCTACAGGAAGAGGTCTGGCAGACCCAAAGCCACAACTGCATCAGAGGACAAGTTTCTGAGAGTTAACAGCTTGTGTGATAGGCGGCTCACAGGACCACAGCTTCAAGCACAGCTTAACAGTGGTCATAGTAAGCAAGTCTCATTTTCCACTGTGAAGAGAAGACTTTGAGCTGCAGGTTTGACAGGACGAGTTGCATCAAGAAATCCATCGCTGAGACGTCCGAATAAGACATGTTTGACATCTGTCAAACATGGAGGAGGACGTGTGATGGTCTGGGGCTGTTTTGCTAGATCCAGGGTTGGTGACTTGTATAGTGAGAGGCACCCTGAACCAAAACAGCTGCCACAGCATTCTGCAGCAATCTTTGATTTCTATTGCAGAAAGAATGCCACGCGTGTGTTCAGCTGTTATATCTGCCAAAGGTGGCTACTTTGATGAGTGAAAAGTTTTTTACATTTTGGTCTACAAGTTGATTCTATGATATCTTTTTAAACTCCATTTGCTTATTTGTACTACGCTTTCATTTCAGAGTGAAATGAGACGTTAAACTGCATAATTTTCAATTAAAGAAAATGGAAAAATTGGTGAAACGGAAAAACTTTTGACGGGTAGTGTATGTTATCAAATTCATAATCACTGCTGCTTAGTGAGAAACATGAATTAGTTGGTTTTGTCTTGGATACTTGTCTTTATTGAATACAGTATAATACATTAATCACCTAAAGGAATGATAATGTTACAATGAAGCGTGTTTGTGTTGGTGGGAATCTTTGATGAATTCTGTTGCCAAAAGTCGGCAGTGGTATAAAATTTTGCTGACAAAGTCGTGCGGTGCGTGATGTCAAAATAGGGTCTCGTGAGACAGCACTTCCCATGACGGTCAGCCAGTATCATGCTCTGAAGGCCACGGACCACAGAGACCACAGAAAAAAGGGGGGAGTGAAGAGCAGGAGAGCAAAACAAATGTTTTATGGTGTTAATGTGTTGAAAGTGTATTGCAAAGGTACTGAATGACGGAGCTTTGACCGTAAGTCCGCAAAAGTACCTTTAGTGTGACCTTGAGGCTGGCATAATCAGTAAGACCCACTGATACTGTAATAGTAGACGCTGACCCACCACAAGAACTTTTTTTTTAGGAACCAGAACCTTTTACAGGAATCAGGGACTTCTGTCACATTCCCACCTCAGGAAGTCAGCCCGACTGGAGTTCCTCTGAGGTAGTTACAGAACCCATTTTTTTAGTATCTTATCTGGAGTATGTACTTTTCACTGTGAATAACTGGGTGGGGCTTTTAGTGAGAAAAGAGATAAAAGTAGTGGAGCAAAAATTAAACGGATGGTTTTTATTTTCCTTTTTCAATTAAATGAAATACATTTTTGAATACATTTTGCTGGCTTTTTCAGATTTGTTAGCTGATGTATTTTTGTAATGCTAGTAATGCTGGTGCTGGCAGTGAAAGTTGTCAGTGCTTATTAGTGAAACAATGTTACAGCATTTTTATTCAGTGGAAAATGAAAAATCGATCTGGCCAGATTGAATAAAGAACTATTAACATGTTTCAGGCTCTATAAATGAAATATGAATAAAATGCTGTGTCCTGATTTAAACCAATATGGGAGGCAATCTGTCCTGTATTTTTGGACCGATCCTCCCAATATCTAGCCAGAACTAACAAAATGATCTGTTCATCTTCCATTGTTTTGGGGTGGCGGTGTAGTTCCATGAGAAATTGCATGTGAAGTTTAACCTGCAAGCTTTTTGGTTCTCCCATGCTTATTTGGCATAAAGGTCATGGTTCCTGTTATGCGGTGAGGCAGCCCAAGAACCTAAGTGGGAAAGTGCCTCTTATGTACTTTTCGCTAGTTACGTATGTGGTACTGTAGCAGTTGCCCCACAACCCCATTCAAGAAGACTGGTTAGAACAGGGGTGCCCAATCTTATCCGCAAAGGGCCGGTGTGTATGCAGGTTTTTGGGATAACCTTTAGGTCAGCTGTTCAAACCCAGGTGTGAGGACTCTTCAGCCAGTCAGTCCTCTAATTAGTAATCTAATTAGGGAGTTGCAGTGAAAACCCGCATACACACAGGCCCTTTGTGGATAAGATTGGGCACCTTTGGGTTATAAGATGAATGTATAGATATAACAGTTTAACTACAGTAATACAGTGAAATACAGTAGATTGCGGGGTAGTTGCTGAATTCTTCTTGGCTAGGCCTATAACATCAGAGATGATTCAGAGTTTGCTTTAATGACAGCAGCAAGTTACCTTGTCATGAAGCATCTGCAATGTGAGTGAAAGCTTATTCTATCCCTGAAAAATGTGACTATATGTGTCTCAGTAATTCATTTATGTCTCTCCTTTTAAAGTATGTGGGTTTTTTTTAATTGGTCATGGTGGCTGCTTTACTAAAACGTTACTTTCACACATTAATGAACTGAATGCGATGTGAAAGTGTCTTGGTTTTATGCATTCAAGGAAGTGAAATTTGCCAGTAAAGGAACCAAGGCTTTCTAACCACAAAGTTGACTCTGCTATCCACAGATTCCCTTTTTCTGAATTCATTAGTTTTTGTTTTGTAAATGTTCTCTCGATGGTACCACATTCTTCCGATTTTTGCCATATCATAATGATGGTGCAGATTTTTGCATCTGCTGTGTTACACCATGTTTTTGTTCATTTGTTTTTGTTTTGCCTTAAAAAAACTTGTGTCATCAATATTCTCCAACCTTTCACCTTTATCTCTTGGCTTTAATACTGTGGTTAGAACCCCCCCCCCCCCCCCCACAGCTCCAATTAAAATGCCATATTTGGAGACATGAATGCATTTCTGGTTTCTGCACCTTGATTGTTGTTTGTTTTCCTTTGGTGAAGCCTTCGTCCCCTTGAGTATTGGCCCGTTTGTCCTCTGTCTTCATGAACACACACCAGGAGCCGGATCTCCTAGAAGGTAAAAGACTTCAGTGTTATCGTTCAAGACACAATCATGTTGACTTGTTGATAAGGACTGGGAAAGACATTCAAAGCAAAAGACATTTTAATTGAATAATGCTGTCAGCATCATGGAAATTTAGTATTGGATTTCTTGGAAATATGTAAAATAAGTAAAGCAAAATTTCTATATTTCTATGTCACTTTTAATTGGATATGATAAGTTGTGCTATGCAGTTCCTTTGACACAAGGCTGTTTTGTATAGACAATACTTTATAAACACATGTAGCATCCAGTTCTGGTAATAGTATAATTATGGTAATATGTGATCACATGCAGTATGTTTCATTGCCCGATGAAATAGGCCACTTCCTGAAAGAGACATAAATCTGTATGAGGCTTCAATACATTTTTTTTAATATTGCAGAGTAAACTGGTCTTGATTTAATTCTAAAAGAAAGGGGTCAAAGGATCTGATGCAGGAATGTGTGAGAGTGCAGACAGGCAGAGTTCAGCACGTGGTGGGCTGTTGAAACAGGAAGTGGGTGGCACCTCTGCTTGTGGCTAGGCTGGCCTTAAATATAGAGCTGCCCGGGTGGCTGAGGCTGGAGGCAGAAAGCATGAGACGAGCAGAGGGATAGCTGAGAGGGAGGTGGAGATCGGTGGAGGTCAACACATAGCCGTGCTCGCCTGCCAGAGCGAGTTGCTGGCACGAGAGCTCAGGATGGGCGAACGCTGCAGGCTCAGTGAGTAACTGGGTGGCTCAGGTGGTTAAATTCAGGCTGGTGGGCTTTGCGATTAACAGCCGACACCGATTAAGCTTTTCAGTTGGAACATGGGGGCATTATTTAAAGGGTTTCTAAACTTAGCTTTCCAATTGGAATGCACTACTTATTAGCCTCACTTTGTCATGTTGATGGTCACTCCATCATTCTTAATGTGAGGAATAGCTGTTGTTGAATAGCTAATTGTTTATTTTTTTGTCCCCTTCACCCTCCCCCCCCCATGGTGCAGAGGAGGCGCAAGAAAACAGAGCTGTTCAAAACTCGGTCTACAGCTCCATCGGACCAGCGACAGACGATGATGCCTTCTCCACGTACTTTGAGGAGAAGATCCCTGTTCCTGAAGATGGTGGTCAGGTACTGTGAAGAACCATTTACACCTGTCTAGCACGTGCAGCTTTTCAGATAAAGATCCAGTTTGCTATAATCATTTCGTTATTATCAATGAATACAGCTGATGATGAATGCTTCTCTCAATGCCAATGCAACGGATCCTTCAAAACACTTAGATGGGCTTCAGTTTTCGGAAGCTGTGGGCTTTCACTGGACCTGGCTTCCTGATGAGCATTGCATACCTGGACCCAGGAAACATCGAATCTGACTTGCAGTCTGGTGCCAAAGCTGGATTTAAGGTATTCTGTCTTTCCTCCATCTTTGTACTGCCTGCATTTATTAACGTACCAATTACACCTATGTCTGTGCGATGGTTACTGCTAGCTACTTTGGGTTCTGCTGGGTGCCACCATCATCGGCCTCCTGCTGCAGAGGCTCGCGGCTCGGCTGGGCGTGGTCACCGGCATGCACCTGGCGGAGGTCTGCAACAGGCAGTATCCCACCGTAAGTCCCCACTGCGCCGCCGGCTTGACGTCTGCACGCAGACTGGGCTGGAAAAGGTAGTTGTAAAAAAAATAATAATAAAAGTCCGGTAGTACACAGTGCTGTGATTGTTGTTTGTTTTTTTTAGTATCTTTTCAGCTGTGCTGCACTGGAGACTTGGTCTGCTTGTTATTTATGTCGAGTTCCCTTCTGTCTTATGCCTTTATGGTTGAATATATGCATCTTTCTCATTCATGCATGCAAGTAAAACTATAGAGTACAGTTACCTGCAAATCTCTTTGCTTCTGTTGCATGTCAGATTTTCACACTGGCATCTTGACCTTACATTACATTGTTCTTAAAGTTACTCTGACTCGTCGTCTTATAGCTTTTACCCTCTAGTGAGTTTCACATACTTTCATATAATTATAATAATTTTAATTTTCTTTTGTATATAAATATAACATTTTTAGGACTTTATGTGCTGTATATTTATTTTATTTACTGTATTTTTCTCTGTTTAGCCATGTCTGTCTATCCTTACATCTGCATCATTTGTACCAAGTAGAATTCCTTGTGCGCATTTGTGCTCAGTGAATAAACCTCGGTTCCGATTCAGTAGTTTTTCTGTCAACCTCAGATTCCTCGTATAATCCTGTGGCTCATGGTTGAGCTGGCTATCATCGGTTCGGACATGCAGGAGGTCATCGGCTGTGCCATCGCATTCAACCTGCTCTCCGCGGGCAGGTAGGTGGGCGCCACCAGGCCACACTGAGCAGCAGTCAAGGCCGTCGGGCACGAGATCCTGACGCTGAGCCATGCTTCTCCATCCTCACAGGATCCCGCTGTGGGCCGGCGTCCTCATCACCATCTTTGACACGTTCGTTTTCCTCTTTCTGGACAAGTACGGTAGGTCGCCTTTCCATCCAGAGACCTCACCACCGCAAACTTTTCCCTGATTCCTCTCTACCTTTTCAGCATCTTAAAAGACTCTCACCCATTTGATTCCCTGGACATCAGGTCTGAGGAAACTCGAGGCCTTTTTCGGATTTCTCATCACGATTATGGCCATCACATTTGGATATGAGGTACCTGAGTTTTCAATTGACGACCAGAACGGCCAACTGACCTGATTGTTATATTTTTTTTAATGTTCGTCCATATGCTCAATTTGTCTCCGCAGTACGTGGTTGTAAGACCGAATCAAGGAGAACTGCTGAAGGGGATGTTTATGCCTTACTGCAAGGATTGTGGTCCTGTCCAGCTGGAGCAAGCTGTGGGCATCGTGGGAGCTGTCATAATGCCACACAACATCTATCTGCATTCTGCCCTCGTTAAGGTACCAGGCCTCAGGCCTGCAGGGATGTTCATGTGCTGCTTAGGGAAAATCAGTGGTAGGGTCACGGAAAGTAGCTTCAAGGCTGAAGCACAGTTGATTGCATGGAACAGCATGAAATAGTTGCAGGTCAAGGTGGAGTAACTTGGCCACTTCTCAGCGAGGCTGTGAATCTCTCAGGAAGCTCCTTCCCAAAGAGCAGGTCCTCACAGTTCCTTTTCTTCTTTTTTTTCCCTCCAGTCTCGCCAGGTTGACAGAACCAACAAGAAGGAAGTGAAGGAAGCCAACAAGTACTTCTTCATAGAGTCAGCAGTAGCGCTCTTCGTGTCCTTTCTCATCAATGTCTTTGTGGTGGCAGTTTTTGCTGAGGCCTTCTATGATCGTACCAACCTCTACGTGGTGAGTCTCTGCCCAGGCCATCACTTGAGTTGTCAGTTTGCCCCATTTCCTGCAAGTAACAGGCCAATCATCTCTGCATCCCCCATCTTTCAGCATGAGAAATGTAACCAGACAGGAAGCTCACACGCTGCCCTTTTCCCCCAAAATAACGGCACGCTAGAAGTGGACATCTACAAGGGGGTAAGCAAATGGTTCTATAAAGGGTGCTACCCATTGCGTAGGGCTGTCCCAAGCATATCATGATGTAGTCACAATTATAGGGCACTTGTGCGATAATCACGAGGGCTTCAGATGACGGGCGAAACATTTAGAGCAGGGGTCATCAACTATATTTGTCAGAGGGCCAGAGTTTTACCAGACAGTCTCCTTGGGGGCCGAACCCCCAAGAAGAAAATCAAATGAAAATATAATTTTGGCTTAACATTATGTTTAACGTTTATACTTTTTCCATTATTCTGACAAGAGACTCAGTTGTTGTTATTTTTAGTTGCTTTAATAGTGTGGACCACTATTTTCTTTTTGATCCTAACAATCTTGGAATCCAGTCGCGGGCCGGATTTGGGCCGCCAGTTGATGATCAGTGATTTAGAGCTTGCCAACTTTTCAGTATTATCCCGACGATTTGATAAGCAGATTGGTAGTGCACCTAAAATATTAATGAGATGCATATTGTGACACCCAATTTCTACAGACTACTGAGTTTTGGGCATCACAAAATGCATTGTCATTAATATTTTAGCCATACTACTAATCTGCTTATCAAAGTGTCGGCGTGAATAAATGTCCGTGTAGAAAAGCTGGTGTCTAGGCCAGTGGTTCACCCATCATGAAAAGCCCTGGTGATTATTTCACGTGCGGCACATACCCGCCAGGGCGTGGCAACGTGGTCAGACAGCCCCATCACTGTGGAATTGTGTGTGACACTGACATCCCCTGTGCCTTTTGCACTGGAAGGGCGTGGTTCTGGGCTGCTTCTTTGGGCCAGCGGCTCTGTACATCTGGGCGCTGGGTATTCTCGCAGCAGGGCAGAGCTCTACAATGACCGGGACTTATTCTGGGCAGTTCGTCATGGAGGTCAGTGGCGGAAGGGGGAATCGCCGAAGCGGGATGCACCTAAATTGGTCACTGGCTTGGCTTTTTAACTCCTTTCCATCTGGCGTCCGCCTCAGGGATTCCTGAACCTACGCTGGTCCCGTTTTGCGCGGGTGTTGCTGACTCGCTCCATTGCCATCACACCCACCCTGCTGGTGGCCATCTTCCAGGACGTGCATCGCCTCACGGGCATGAACGACTTCCTCAACGTGCTGCAGAGCATGCAGGTTGGAGCACTGCCTCTCCGGCATGGATGAACGTTGTTTTCCTTCGTTTTTGTTCGAGCTGGTTTCTTTCTCTCTCTTCCGTTTTCTAGCTCCCGTTTGCTTTGATCCCAATATTGACGTTCACCAGCCTGTCTTCTCTCATGAATGAGTTTGCTAACGGAATGTAAGTATAACAGAAGATGGCCAAAAGTGATCTTCTGCCCCATCATGCTTGAGTTCTCCTACACTCCCACCACCCCCTCACCACCCCCTACCCATGAGTACTTCTGGTCCCTAACCCTAAAGTTGAGCTTTCCTCCCATGCTTGAGATCTTCTCTCCCGTGCAGAGCCTGGAAGGTTGCTGGAGGCACGGTCATCCTCCTGGTGTGTGCCATCAACATGTACTTCGTAGTGGTGTATGTCACCACCCTAAATAGCATTCTGCTCTACGTGTTGGCCTCCATCCTCTCTGTCGCCTACCTCTGCTTTGTGGTGTACTTGGTGAGTGGATCATACACCTGACATGAATCAAAAGCTCTATTTAAAAGAAACAAAGAAGATAACTGTTTTCTCAACCCGTCCATTTTGCCAGTGCAGATAATATATAGTTATTGTTCTTCCAGTACCATGAATCTTTATCTTCTGTTTTACTTCCTGGCACAATTACTATTGTTACTGAACTAATCACATACCTGAAGATGTTTCCATGGTGATGTTCCTAGTCATTTCTACACTCTAGAGCAACTGATGTCCATGCTTGTACAGCACTTATGTCTGCTGGAACTCTTTCCCCAAAAAGTTAATTCCGTAATTCTAGGATTCAGCCATATCACCCAGCCATAAGTTGCACCATCAAGAAACGTGCAACCAATCTAGGTTCAGAGCACAGCTCAGGAAAGACGCAGGGTCTCGACCCATTTGGATGAAGACGGTGATGGATGCTATGTCGTCAGTGTGTCTCATCGGGGAATGTTGAACTGGGAAACCATATTCTGAGAAAATAAGTTTCCCAAAATCGTACAAAATAGATGAAACAAGCCGTGTATTTCAGATGTCATACTGTCATTAGCCATAGCTTTTTATAAATACTGTCAAATTAAGAAATATGGGTTACTTCCCCCACAATGACACACCTTAAACCAACTACAATTTTTTTATACTATGGGAGGAAACTGGCACAAACACCGGGAGCATCAGGAACTGCACACGTACAGAGCCGGGAGTGGGAATGGAACCCATATCCAGTGGGCCACCATTCCACCCTGCAGTTCATTTGTGCATAATGCCTTTTCCCTGACGTTGTTTCCACAGGCTTGGCAGTGTTTGGTCGCCTTGGGGCTGTCCTGTCTGGACTTTGGCAGCAGGGTAAGGAATGGCCCCACCGTGCTGTTAGAGGAAGAGTCCGAACCCAACTGTTAAAACACAGCAGCAGAGTTCCCACAGCCGTCCAGCTTTCTTCACACACCAAAACGAAGAGGGAGTCACAAAAGTGTAGGGTCATGCATGGGGTGTCTGCGCTTAACAGGGCCTTAGTGCTGCATGTAGACACAGCTGTCTGTGCAGCCAGTTCTCAGAACTCAAACTGAGATACAGATACTCTGGGTAAGGTTTATTTACAGAGACAGCTACAGTTTCTCTTTGCGTTTAACATAAAAATGTTTCATTAATATAATACAGATTATTACTGAATATTTCAATAACTACCCTACGACCATGACAAGGATATCAGCGCGAATGAGTTGGAAGACAGGCAGAATTCTATAAGTAGTTAAATGTTCCTTTTAAACATTAGCTAAATGCTTTCATGTGTTTATTTTACAGACTGTATAACATATTTTTATTTCTTCATTACCTTCAACTGTAAGTTTTCAGAGGTCAAAATTTTGAATTGTTAGTAGTGAGTTGGCAGTAAGACAAATTATTTATGCACTGAGCATTCAGGGTTTATGGGTTTTAATCATGTGAGCCAGCCTTCGCTCTGTGTTTTTCTTAAATAAGTTTGTACTTGACTTTAATAGGTCAGATCTCTGTACAACCACAGTGAAACATATTTTGTGCTCACCAGTTAGTAAGCTGTTCTGTTCAATAGTTGTTTTCTGTTAGACTCCTCAGACAGTTTTATTAAGTATTTCTTAGACAATCAAGAGATGTGATACTTGAATGCTGAATATGTTATGTCTTGAGTTTTATGTTCTGTATCATTTAGTTCTTTTGAAACAAGCACTTTCCGGTTTTCAGTTTTGTATTTACTAATTGTTAGATGCGGAGATTGTTCTTTATTTATGACTAGGATTTGTAATAAAAGGGAACCTAAAGTATCTTTTCATTATTGCAGCCAGACAGAAATTGCAGAATGTCTCAGTTCTCAGTGGTTTAATATGAATTACTGGTGTTTGAGTGTTAATGTAAATAGCTGGAATGGTGGGGGACACACTGCACAGTACATACATGTGACAGATCTTTGTAAAAGCCACTCTGTCTAATTTTATATTTTCCGTTATATGTGTTTGGTTTTGTTATCTATTTCTTTTTCACACTAAATGGTGAATTATCAAAAAAGATATTGGTACGTTTAAAACTGGGCTACCACATGAAATAGTTGCACTAATTTACATTGCCAAAGGCATTTTTCTGCATTTCATTTTATGAAATAATTTTACTTTTATTGGGCAGATGTTAAAGCATTAAATGATTGAAGTTGTTTATATACTATATACTATAAAACTACTACTGGGTTTTAAGACTACTTTCAGTTAAAGAGTTTTCAATATTTTAGATTGTTGAATCGATGTCACCTTGTATTAGAGTGATTGTTTTGGTTACATCTGCCTTTTCCATAATCACTCAAAATGAGAGCCATTGAACAACTTAACTGTGATACCCAAAAAAAATCAGTGTAACTAAGATGTATGGCAAAGCTTGTATTTCATTTCTTATTGAAATAACTTGAATTGCACCCTAAATAAAAACTAAAACCTTAGACAAATCCAGTTGTTTTTTTTCGTTTTGCTGTGTCTGTGATTGATTAATCAATCCGGTAAAGCACCAGTTCTGACAGTAGCACAGTATAAATATTGCGTATCCTTTCAGGTCGAGAGTATGACTTGTGTCTTTAGTGTCGTCGTAACTGTGATGCTCTTCCTGCAGTAGTGTGACTGAAGTACAGTTTGAGTGCTGTGATAACCATCGGGAAACCCTTCTCGCCCCGTCTGTGTTCCTCCCTCGCAGGTGAAAATGGGGATCACAGGCCACAGGAACGTTTACTTACTGAACGACATGGAGGTGCCAGAGGGCGCTGAGGTGTCATATGTGAGGACGGCGAATGAGAGTGGAGGCGACAAGCATGGGCAGAAGGAATGACCCTCCACTGGATGCCCGCTGGAGCGGAAATAGCTCCCGTCCAGCCAGTGCCACTTCGCTGTGCCTTATGTGTAGCGTGAGTAACGTTGCACAAAAATGGCTTTTCTTTTGGTCTCAGCTTTGGTTATAGTGGGTGTGAATGGAGCAGTTAAATTTAGCAGTGAAACAGAGTTTAAACCTGTTCGAAACTGCAAGATCGCGGTGTATGTTGGCCTCTTGCCAAAATTTGGTTGCCTGTATTTTCTTGACCATTTCCTATTTCAGGGTTTTTGAAAACCTTGACATATTGGAAATTAAATTTTAAATCTTGAAAATATTATGAATTTTTATAATAATTTAAAATGAATTTGTTTACGAAACACTTAGCATAAATATGCATATATATTTATTTTATTGTGCTTTGCATATTTGGCTGCTCAGTGGTTCATTGAACAGCACTACTACCCCATTACCTGAAGGTTGAGGGTTCAAATCCATCATCCAATCTGTGTGTGCGGAGCTTGCATGTTCCCTCTGTATTGCTCAGAATTCCTCTACATAGTCTCATTTTCTCTCAAAGTCCAAAGGTGTGCCCTGAGCCCAACTGGCATCTCTAAATTGCTCACTGTATGTGCGTATGTATGCGCAGTGTGACAGACATCCAGATAGTCATCCCGAATGTACCCAGTGCTCACTGGGATGGCTCTGGGCCCCTCCTCAACGCAGTCTAGGAAAAGAGGTTGGAAGATTTTTAATTATATTTTTACACTCTCAGAGGCCAGTTTATTGGCTGCACCTGCTTGCTTACGCAAACCGCTTGTTCTTTTAAGCAGTAAATGATGTGGCTGCAGGTATTTGCAGCACGCAGGCAGGGTCAAGAGGTTCAGTTATTGTTTGACTAAAAATGAGAGTGGCTGAGATGCCTGATCTACCTGCTTTTTAGTTCTGGGTGATATGGACCAAAAACCATATCTGGGTATTTTTAGGCAGAATATCGAAGCATGCTATAAATCTCAGTATTTTGTAAGAAGCGGAGGCTACATGTGGAGTTTTTCAGTCAAAGGCACGTGTGGTGTGCAATGTCACAAACATGTTCATTAGAACAGAGTGTGATACAAATTAAATGTAAACATAACTATTTAGTATAGACAAATTAGAACAAGTCTCAAAATAAAGTCTAAAATTATGCCTTTATTAGTATTGCATGGTGTCAAGTAAAGCAACTATGACGTGTTTCAATCCACTATATCAATCAAGAAACTTTTTTTTCGTCAGTTTATGACAGAAGGGGAATGTTTAGGCACAAAAAAACTACTAAATCTAAAATCAATTTGGCCAGTGGTTCTAAAAACAGAAGCCTGACAAACAATGAAAGTACATTTAATAACTGGATAGATCCGCATCGTAGGTATTAGCCTTCAGTAACATAAAACCGATGCTGCATCCATTTGTGATCTTTTTTTTTAAACTGAATGAACCCCTAAATCCCTTATTCAAATCACGGTCCTCGAGGTCTGAACACTACTGGTTTTCTAGCCTTCCGTTACCTGTGAGCCATGTGTGAAGCCTCTGACCAATCAGAATCAGTAATTATTAAACTAACTACCTGGGAGAACTGAAAACAAGGCCTGGATT
>JABFEA020000091.1:1905054-1919402 GCA_019775915.2 Cyphomyrus plagiostoma
AATCAACGTGGAAGCAGATTCGTCATTCATTCAATCTGTATTGTAGCTTTAAAATATATATATATATATATATATATATGACTAACGATGGTGATTGCACAGACTACGATATCGGAATGGTGATTTCGGTAAGTCTTCGCTCTCACCACAAGGAGACACACCAGCCCTAAGAACACTCTACTGGAGTGACCATGTGCATGTATATGCGAGCATGTATATGGAAACGCTTAACTTTCACTGTATTTATATGACCCTGGGCAACCTCCGTAACGATAGCCTTGTGTGTGCAATAAAGTAATTCAGGTCAAGTTCCTTGGTCATAAAAACAAACCCTTCTTGGGGGCTGAATCACTCAAATACCATAAAGCCCACCTAAACAACAACATTTTCTGCCTTACCAAGGTAACTTTTCTCTATATAATTAATGAATTCAGCTTCAGCCATGACTAAAATAGTTTGTTTTGATCAATTGGTTTAAAATGACAGGCAGGCTGAATCTGTGAACACAAATTTATTCTTGTGTGGGGGTTGGGGCGGTAAACGGCGTTATATAAGAGTTTTCCCGCCTCTCTGTCGTTGTTTCTCTCCCCACCATGTTTTGTTTTTCTGAATGAGCTGCTCTCTCCCTGCTCAGGCCTCCATCCAGACTGCCCAGAAGGCCCCTTTCCTGGAAACGGAGCCTAGCAGGGGCCACTCAGGGGCAAGGGAGGAGCTGAAGGCTGCTTCCTGCAAATCACATGACTGAAGACTGCATTTATTCCCTGCCATGCTTGCATGAAACTGTACAGGGTGTCTGAAAAAAAGCTGGTATGTGTCTGGGAGTGTGCTATATGTGGCCAGACAATTTATTTGAATAAATGCAGCTGTTTGTATTCTGTCCTGGTTCGCGGCCCCATATCAAAAGGCAAACTGCATTAGATAAAAAAAAAATGTTTTTCATCTTTGTGGAACAATTCAAGGCACGTCAGAACTACCAAAACATAAAAATGTGTTTGAGGTGAAACAGTCTTTTCTAAAATAATTATAGCATTGTTTGATTCAAAGTTAAAGATGCATACATTTTTGCAAAAAAGGGAAAAAAAATGCATTTCTGTATACAAAAAAAAAAAACGGAGCGCAGTGTGCATCACTCTTGCAGACATTCTCTACATTTTCATAACGGAGTCATATTTTTACAGTGAGCTAAATTCTGTGCTGTGTTTGCAGCTGTTTCCTGTGCTTTTATATGACCTTGGGTGACAGAAGGTAAATGAAATATTACTTACATAAAGACTTGGCCTTTAATATGATATGAATGCAAGCAATTGTGGCAGGACAGAAAAAAGGTACATTGGAGCACTTTTATTTAGCATATTTTTAAACAAATGCTCATAGGAACCATTTCTAGATAACATGGTTTCTTAGCTTCAGTTAAATTCTGTATGCTTTACTAGGTGTAAATATGTATATGTAAATATGCACAGCATAGAAATGCATAGAAAAAAAGATTAATCAATGATAACAAGGTTATTAACAACAATTATTATCTCCCAGCTAATGAAACTACAATTTTTCCTCTAATTCTAAAGATATTTTTGTGTGTTTAAGGGACATATAGATCCAGATAAAATAGATGTTAGTGGATAATGGAATGTAGTACCCAGGGCTGATAGCTTCTACAAAATGTGCCCAAAAATGTAGGTAGGATTATTTAACGGCTTTCAGTTATACTGCTTGTGAACAAAATCTATACCACTTTCCATTTTTGGATGTTTTAGCTTGTAATGAATATCCACTAAGTTGCATGTAATGAATCTGTCCTCCATTCAAAACCAACATTTATGTCGCTACCTGTAGAAAGTTGTATTCATCCGTAAACTTCAGAAACGTTAAGTAAATATAGGCATAGTTACTGAAAGTGGAAACATTCAGTTATACAAGTAATCTCCTAGTTATCTGTTTCTCTTTATGGTTTCTCTGTGAGGAGCATTTCACACTCAACTGCTGTTTCAAGAACTCAGAAATAGTTTTTCCAGTTATGTGCGCATGCATGTCGATATTTAAGTTTCTCAGAATTCACCAGATGCTTATCCTGTAAAAGTTAAATTTGAGAGTATTACATAATTAACTTCAAAATATTACCAGAAATTTTCTGTAACATGACAAAAACCAAACAATTTATTTGACAGGTTTTTAGTCATAATTTTGAATATTTGCAAATATAAATAAACAAACAAAAAAATTATTATAATAATATATAACCAGTACTCCATTTTGACTGATTTTAGTTTGCTTTATCATTTCTTATGTTTCTCATTAACAGGGGGATTTTTGCCATGTTTTCAATATTTTTTGTGGCAGATTAATGTATTTTGTGTTTTTTTTGTGTATTAATATTTACTTTATCACCATAAAAACAACAAAGAAAATGAAAAAGAAGAAAACACAGAAAATTGATTATTTAACAAAGTAATTTAAGATCATTTCATTTTATTTAGTCCTTAACAAATATAAAATTTCTTAGTAGAGTAATCCATGCTTCACATTTAAAATGTGGTAAATTTATGTAACAAATTACGTGACACCTACTGTCTGTATTGAAAAGTGTATATATATATGAGTGATATCAGTGATAGCATAATGACTGGCACTAAACATGAATTTAAATGGAAAAGCTTTCATTGTAAATTCACAATTTTTGATAGTTTTTGTGATCAAAAAATAGTTTCATAGATCTGGAATGCATTTTATGCATTAGTTCACGTCTGATGCTAAACATTTGGGTTAATGCTATATCAAGCAAACCCAAATTTTCCTTGATTTATTTCAATATGAAAAGTAATTCTATGGTCCCCTTTATATTCAGTTAGGACAATATTCCAGATGTTTCACTAAAGTTTTTAGTATTTTATGTGAAATGATTTTTCAGTGATCCTTAAATATAAATTATGAAAGAATCTGTTAAAATTATATTTACCTACATGTGTATGTATGTATACAACAGAATACAGAATATAAAATTTGTATTTTCTTACAAGACATATTTCAATTAAATCTAACTTTATGCATACAATGAATCATTATTACTACTATTAATTATACGTTTTTAGTAATAAATCAACAAATGTTGGAAACTAATCAGAACTGCCAATGTTGATTACTATAAATAATTGCTTTAAAAGACGCATACAAGATTTTTTTGGTTGAGTTTTGCAGAAATAGCATTTCCCAAGCATGTATCTATACTGAACTTTTTAGCTGCCTGAAAGCAAGCATCATGACTGTTTCAATGGAGTCCATCCGGATGCAAACAAAATTTTTTATAACAGCTGCAAATCTGACTGGAGCTTTTATTGCATTGACTATGCATACACAGACGCCCAAAAATGCATGAAACAGGAAAAACACTGGCTAATAAGGGATACAGCTTTGGAAATTCTTTATAATCCTCAACTAAAAGAGAAAACTCGCTGTGAAACGTAAAGTGGGCTTACTTCTTAGGGGTGAGAGCCACTACACACCAAAATATTCAGTATTGTCTTTTTTGTAATATTGCTCACTTTCACTTGCATCCTAAAACTGCAGTTTAGCCGGTATCAGAGCACATGTGAGCGCGGAGTGAATGTGAGACTTAAGTCCCTTTAGTTCCTGTACATCTCTGGCTCCTCTGAATCAGCAGGGCCTTAGCACCAGCTGCATCGCTCTAAAGCTCTTAGGAGAAAACTGCAAAGGTTACAAGGGGAGAGGGGATAGCAGACAGGGAAACTTGAAATTAAGGGGCAGAAACAAACTTAACGTGTTTGTTTTTTTAACAGTGATTCATGGCACTTGACACCGTCCGACTGCTCTACGCAACGCAGGCATGTGCTGTGACGTATCAGTTCACTTATGAAAAGCCAGGTCACATGATACAATCCCATCACTAATTCCTACTGAAGCTCAAAGAAAGTCGACAACAAACTTTTTGATTGTGTGCCAGAATTTGTGTTTTGACCAACTACTAGCATTATGGTTTTTTTTATTTCAAACTATAGCTCGGTTTTGTCGTACAGGAATAGATTTGTTTGTGACCACGTCCAGAAGCATCAGGAACTGACTCTAAATCTTTCCTTGTGCTAGTAATCCTACTCAAACTACTTCGTACTCCCAGGCTAACCTTTCAACCTTTCTCCAGCTCCACTTTTCAAAAGTTTTCCTTTAACAGGCAACAACATTGTACGCATAGTTGTACATACCGTTCCCTGGCCCAGCTCTGTACGTGTTTTCTTTCAGCGTGAGGCCTGACCTGTAGTTCGGAGCCACCTTTTTATAGCCCAATACTGTCTCTACGAAACACAAAGAAAGACATTATGAAGGAAACTGAAGGTTAATAACAAAGTAGTGAAGGAGATGGTAAGATTATAACAAGAGATTCATGTAAAGGTGAAAATAAGCCTTTCCTTCAGACAGAAAGACCAAGGACACTTCGGGGTACTCCTTGAATAAGTCAAACCCCGTAGACCTTCTTAATTGCTTAGTTTTTCCACAATTTCCCTAGCAAAGCCAAAACCAGCTCCATTCCTCATGCATCAGAGTAAGTTAGTTTAGAGCAGTAAAATATAAATGTGTTTGACTGGTATAATGATATATTACAATAGGTGGGAAGTTCTAGTAAAATGGTATGGATTAAAAGTATTCAACAGTCAATTTTGTCTGATCCATCCACCACCTTCACATGTTCTTAGTAGAAATCAGCACTGGTTTCCAAGATTTCACTCTTAAAAACTTAAATGACCAGCCCAAAAAAGGAAAAAATGTTCCTAAGTGTTTGAATAACATTTAAAGTATACACGCCATTTTAGATTCAATACAATGAATACACAAAGTTAATCTTAATTTTTCCACAGAAATTAAATGTCAACAATAATACACAGAAAATGAAAAGTTAGGACCAAATGTCTCCTTAAATGAGACAGGCAACAAGAAAATCATTCCAAGAATGATGTTTACAGAACCTGCTGACACTTAACATCAGAAAGAAATCACCCCAAAGAAAAGTTAAAGATCCACCTGGGGTGTTCCATGAAGCTGAGTTAGCTGGGTTATCTTAAGATGTAAATCACGATTGTCCAATAGAAAATCTTAAATTAACCCACGTAAGTGAGAAATTCTGCTTCGTGGATCAGACCCTGGATAGGTATCCATAAAAAATAACAGGAAATATCTTATATGTAGTAAACGGGCGCGCTGTTGGGTAATTCTGTAAATATTACCAGGGTTTTTCGTTAAACTTAAGTAAATAATGGTGGTTTTACAAATCCGTTTATTTCAATATTTCAAATCAGGACATCCATAATCTTAATTTCATGTAACACGTCCAAAATAAGTAACATTTTGTGTAAAACGCCGAACTGTGAATAGGAGCCATTCGAATATACTACATGGCTTCATTTTACACTGTGAAATCATATCGTCAAACCACCGACTGTATATTTTCGTCCTTGCAGCACACAAAATGGTGATCAGTTTGTCAATACATTCCCGTTGCGTCACCACACGCAGGTCTGGCAGTGAAACTAGACGAAAACCCCGCGTGCAAACTGCATGCCGAGTAAACCAAATTTAAATGCACGTAGGTTGCATTTTAACGTCACCCCATTTTGTTTTGTAATACATGATGCTATATCCTGTACAGGTTGAGCTGTGGGTTGCACGTATAATTTCACGCACTGACGCATGCAAAACAGCCAGGATTAGACTCCCGCAACAAAGCGGTGGAATGTGTTTAATGCCGAGCGTAAGGAGCTGAGAATGCCCAGGAAACGCCCACTTGTGGGCCATCCAATCCGCGTTGAGCGTCAGTTTCAAGGCGCCCCCCAGATTTCCAGAAAGCCCGAAAACAAAGCGCCGAATACCCCTCAAATGCTCACCTTTTCGATCGCACTGACCCGTGGTGCCCCGCACGTCGAAGGAGGGGCTCTGCACTCTGCCGCCTAGTTTCTCGTTACCTCCACTGCGAGCCCATTCGCGCTGGGGTTGTTTATCAGTAGTAAGGGGAACTTGAAACCGCCTACCCCCTCCCACCCACCCACCCCCCTTGCCCCATTTCCTCGGTTGTTTTGCTTTTTTCGCCTGAATTCTCCATGTTGGAGCAATAGCGAGGTCTTTCATAACGACGGGGGGGAATGTACACAAATATACTGCTGGCGAAGACAACGCTAGAAAGGAACAAGACGATCACCTCGGCGCCCCTCGGCCACGTGAACCAGAAATTTAGGCAACAAGAGAAATAACAGCAAAACGGACTCCTTGCACTATAGCACGACTGCATATACATATTGCAAGCGCTCGCTTTTAGAGGGGACAGATTGGATGCTGTCGGACTGTGCATTTGTTAGATGGAAAGTTCTATTATCACCCAAGTACACAAAGAGGACCCTCAACTGCAGTCGAAACCAGGTAAGCCGAGCGTGCCAGCGATCCGCCGCTGGCTTCCTGGCTGGGATCGCTTCTCTTTGGCGCTGTTTGCAGAAACGATGCAGCGAAGAGACGCCCGATCGGACGCCACATGCAAAAAAAAAAAAACGTTTTTTCCTGGTGGTGTTCAGTAGCATTTGTATTTTTTTCCTGTCTGCTTGCCCCGATCTTTACTCTAGAAAGCCAGCCAGTCGATCAGTTTTTTTTTTTTACTTACGGATCCCGTTTAAAATGTGCAGAGCGGGAAAAACACCAGGAAGCATTACTACCATAAATATTGTGTGATTGTGAAGCCATACCGTGGCTAGCTAGCTGTCTGTGCTCGATGCTTTAATGTAAATAGTCATTGTGAAGTCCGCGTGCCCGAAGTGCAGACCTCCTGCATTTCATCGCTTGGCGGTTTTTTCCCCCTCAAGAATTAGTCCTGTCAAGGGCATTGCCAATGCGGTTATTTTCCTTTGAGAATAAAATTCAAAGGTTTGTTAATTAGTAACCTTGTTTGCTAGAATTTTTTTCTTACAGCAGCCAGCCTAAAATGCGTTGCAAACTGGTGTTCCGGGCTTATTTGCGGTGTTGGACGTTGCAACTTTAAAACCTTTTCAGCTACACGTGGCAATGGTTGATAGTGAATCATTTCTTGTCTCATTAAATCTTACACGTTTTTACAGTGTATATTTTTTGCTGTTGTTATATGCGAAGCTGCAGCTATATGAACCGACATAAACCAGGAGCCAGCCTCCATTAATTCAACACTTTCTTTTTCAAGGATGGCACAGAATGTCGATATTTGATCTCGTTTATCTTTTTTGGGGGGAGTGGTGGGGTTTAAAGGACATTGGACAATGTTTTTATGTAAATCCATCTTAAACAGGAAAAGGAAACCAAATGTTCCAAAAGGAAGCCGTGATCTTTGTGTAAACGTATGAGGAAGCATTAACTAATAGACATTGTCCACAAATTTTAAAGTCGTAATAGGGCATATTACATGAGAGAACTTTCAAAGAATTCAACAGAAATTAATATACATCTGTATTTGTTTATCTATCTGTCTGTGTTGCAACATTATCGGTAATTTAAAATGGATATTCATTTTTTCGTTTGGCATTTTAAGGAGGCCGGAAAAAACGTTATAACATTTTCCATTATTGAATAAGATAAATTGATCCCCCTATTAAGTAGCATCCAACACTAATGGTACCTCCGTATGGGGTTTAGAACATGATAAATGTGAAATGTGGTCAATAATAGGTTAGGATTTGCATACTTTTAAAGGGAAGCTGATTATAGATTCCCTTGCTGACTAATCAGAATGGGTTTGAGTGACTTATTGAAATTATTGATTCTTTTTCATGGAATATTGGATGACTGGGGTGCTTGTAACTTAATGAAGAGTCAGTTTACTGCCAGTGACCCTGTAGAGTTGTATGATTGTCCATGTAAGTGTTCATGCTATACAGCGTCCTGGACGTGATGCTTTTAAGGCACAGCGTGTTGATTCTTGTGAGCACCCGGGGCTCCCACCACTGTTACTGCCCTGGCTTAGATTTTCCTCCACACTCTGAACCACAGAAGGCCAGTAAGACCTGGTAGTGGTCTCCTTAATGATTTGCAACACCTAATACATTCAAACTTCCTCTGGCTTGTAGTAAGTTGAAAAAGATGTGCTCCCAGGAGTGTGGTAAATGCACATCAGTTAATTGATTATCTCCTTGGTGGCCTCATCAGGTCGTCGTCTATGCTCCGTTGACCCCCTGAGTCGCGTGCTTGCAGCAATAAGACACTGAACGATCGCCTCTCCAACACTTTGCTCTGACACAGAGTTATCCCTCGACCGTCTGGCTGCAGTCCAGTGTTTTCGCTCAGCTGGCCGAAGCGCCTCACTGTCTCTAACTCTCTCCGTCTCAATTCACATGCTTACGTAGCATCTGCCAAAGTGCTGTGGCACGGCACTGGGCACATTTTGTGTGGATTTCATCTCCCATTTCTGACGAGCGCTACTCACACTGAGAGACTGATGGAAGGCCAACATCACAGCTGCTCATGTCTCTGATGTCTCTCCCGTCACTTGACTGTGTATGTTGGGCTAAGAAATGAACTCAAGTGCGATGAAAATACATGTGCAGACTGAAGGGCTGCATTCCGAGAACAAAATTAGCATTTCACAATAGTCCCAGGGAGAACAATCTTATCCGCAAAGGGCCGGTGTGTACTCAGGTTTTTGGGATAACTTGTAGGTCAGCTGTCCAAACCCAGATGTGAGGACTCTTCAGCCAATCAATCCTCTGATTAGTAATCTAATTAGGGAGGTGCAATGAAAACGAGCGTATCCAATGGCCCTTTCTGGGTAAGACTGCCCACCCCTGATCTAGAGACTATAATATATTCCTATTCTCAACTGGTTACAAGCTACTGCCATGATATGCATGTATTTAAATCCCTTTCTAAAACTGTACAATCAAATATTTACTGTATTCCATGTTCATGCTTGAGGAAAAATGCCCTTTGAAATAAAAACACATAAGATGTTTTGTTTGGGTGCCCAATATGGATTTGTTCTGAAGAGCTAAACTGTTTTCAAAGCTTGCTGTAGATAATAATCGAATTCCAGCTGTCACCATTCTCCTGAAAATTAACGCAGGGAGGGGCAATCTTGCTTTTGGCTGCTTCTCTGCACTTGAAAAACCATTTGGAATGAATGCTGGGTAAAATTTAAGGAAGAGTACTTTTCACTGGGCCCCACAATCTCCTTGCTGCCAGTTGTATGTTTTGTTCTTAATATCATTCTTAATATTGTTTCCCTGGGTTGTTCTCAGTGAAGCATACTGTGAGAATGCTTATGGTGTCTTTTTTTCCTTTTGCAACATCATAAACAGTGAAATATCTGGATTTTAAGTGATGTCCAAGGTAAACTGCATTTTTACAGTGCTCTGCATTGGGTTTTAATTCCGCCTTGGTTGGATCATTTACTCAATCTCAATTTCTTCATCAAAGTTGCAGTTTGAAGAACAAATTACATTTGTCTGATAATTCAGTTCTAAAATTTATCATTATTTTGTCAAGCCTGCTGTAGGGTCTTTTTCAGTAGAATAGGGATGGAATGGGTTCAGATCCCATGAATGGCTTGGTGATCATGTGATTGTTGGGTTCTTCAGCAAGGCCTTACCTCCAGCTGCTGCTGGGGTGCTACACGCTGCTCTTTGATGCCAGGACTTGCTCTCACCTGTATATACAGGTGTGTGTGTATCCCATTTTCTTTCCATGAGTCCTTACCATGAAAGTCCACCTTGTACTCTTCCCATTTTAAACATGAAAGTGCAGAATGCTGGCCCTTAATCTGTTGTTGTTTTCCATCGGTCCTGGTTCATCAGCATGATACTAGTTTCAGCTGTTCACCTTTTCATGAATCACTGCATTTAAAAGGGTGCTTTCTGCAACCTGCTGTTATCCGGATGTACCAAATCTCCTTGTTTGACATGAATTCACTTAAGCTTGAGGGTCTTGTGGCTAAAACACCTGCAGTCTGCCCAGTCTGCAGTCTTTGTAGATCGATATCATCAGTAAATTACGCTATGTATGGTCTCCCATGATTATCAGTCTTTAGATTATGATGGAAAAGTAAGAAATGTATAAAAGGGTAATGCAAAATGAGGCGGACTGTTCACCAAAAATTGTATCAAAACCAGCCTTTAGAACTTCTCACTCAATATTGGTCATGTTGGTTAATTTGATTAATACTTTTCCTAACGCATACATTCATGAACCATTCCCTTAAAAGGATACTACGTTATGTTCAGTCACGTTCCTCTGACTCGTTCCGGCTAACGTTAGTCCGCGTTCACTCAAAGTAAAGCTGGTAGCATGGATGACACAACAAATGGGTCTCAGCCCAAACAGCTTATACCTAAACAGAATACCGTGTCTGTCGTTTGGCCACGTCATTTTTGGTGAAGATGAAGGTTTTGAATATGCTCCCGTTAAGTGTCTGCATGTGCTGATATTTTGTTATTTACATTTTTTGGTGTTTCCTTAGGTATCATCCAAATTGCAATGCTTCTTATCAAATTTGTTCTTAAAAGTGGTTGGGTGGACTGATAAAAGCAACTGTTGAGAACTCATGATGTAGAAGGCTAAAGTATTTGTTGCTTAATCCCCCCCGCAGTCTAAAGACATACAGTCAGGCTAAATGGGGTCTTTCAATTACACATAATGCATTACTGAATGAGTGAGTGCCATGTATGTGCTGTGCAGTAGTCCATCCCATTCTGGGTGTGCCCCACCCTTATGCTGCCTGACATTGGTTTCTCCCGCCATTTGCGATCTTCACCAGGATAAGCAGTTACAGCATTTATGTATAGATTTGTGTTTTTCTTCTTTTCTTCCAGTGTGCCATAATTTCTGCAAAACTATTAGCATTTTTGGGATTCCGGTACAGCTTTAAAGTGACAATCTGCTAAACCCCACCTTTTCTTTTTCTGTTTGTGAAAGTTGCAGATTAAGTGGTGAGTGTTTGCTAAGTAAATGGCACGTCTCAAATTTCGTTTCCCTCCATAACCGAAAGTAGCGCATTCAAGTACAAGTACATCAACTCCAGTCACTCGGGAAGTTTCTGTGGCAATAACACGTAGTCTGGCATATTGTACGTTTTTTAGTTAATATTGTAGATTCTTTGCTCACCTTCCCTTCCTGAATAAATAAAGCCAGATTGACTGGTTGCCCCTGGAGGCATGTATGAGTTAAAAATGCGGAAGCCATCTAAGGTGGTGGAAAAATAGATGTCAATGGGAACGTCGATCCGTCAGCTAAAATGTGGCATTCAGATGTCAGCCATGTGATATCTGCGCAGTCGTAGATGTTTCTCAGTGCTCTGACTGTTGCTGGAGAACTTGTCTGGTTCAACCGTCGATTCTTGGTCAATTTTGATTGAGTCCAGGATCTTGCTGAATACCACCAGCGTAGTCAGTCCTTCAGCCATAAGTAAAGGTATTTTCTTTACTGATACATTTATTTTTAAGCGAGTTTTTTTGAGGACCTTTCTTTATCTGTCTAACTTTAGTAATCTAGTATGTTAAAGGATTACTGGCTCTTAAAGCAAGAGCCCAAGATGTTTTCCTTTCTAGTAAGTGAATAAACTGTGTGTGGGCACTGTGGAGAATGTGCACCGAGTTAATTTTCATAGTTAGTGGTGATTTCCACTACTGTTTCAGGAGCGGTGTGTTTTTTAATTGACATGAAAGACCCATACAAAGGTAATATGTGATGAAATTTTATGATGGTCATGGAAATAATTGCCCTGATGTTCATGTACTGAGTGCCCACAGCTAATGGGGTCTGAGGTGCCTGTTCCTTGGGAATCTGTACTTCCTGGCTGGTGGAAAGCTCAGGGAATCTCTGAAAAAGGGTACTCTTCATACAGACCTGGCATCGCTGAGAGGCGAGCAGTCAGGGCCTCCTTTGAGGTGTCATGCATTCCAGTGGGTGTGGTCTTCAGAGTGGAACTCTAGCTCATTGTGAAGTGTCCTATTTCTCAACTTGCCAATTTTTGAATGATTATTATTAGTCTGTCAGTGTTGAAATGTTGAACGTCTTGGATGCTATTCTTGGTTTTATTTAAATTCAGTTCTTCTGTCTTGGTTAACTTGATTAGCTGTCTGCATTGTTCATTCCTTTTAACTGTCTAATATTTACGTTGTTGAATATAGTGTAACAATTATATTGACCACTGTTCAGATGTTTAGATATTTTGGCAGTGTATATGGGAATACTATTGTTGGTATTATCACTTTAATAAGAGTAGAATTTATGTAGATATGCATATGACAGAAAAAGCCTGGAGTGGAGACCAGAGAGCTACATCTCTGTAGGCATGTCTCTGTGGGTGTGTCCGGCTGTGATTATCCTCTTGTCTTCTGTGTTGGGTCTGTCCTTCTCACCAACTGTGATTATTCACTCGTCTTCCATGTGGGATCTGTCCAGTTGTAATTATCCAGTTCTTTTCCTTGTGAGGTCTTTTCCTTTGTCCAGCTGTGATTATCCACTTGTCTTCCAGTTCTTGTTACTTCTCTGTGGTGAGACTACAATAAATATTTAATGTTCCCTGTGGTCATATTTCTGTTTTTCTGAAGAAGGAGAACCAAGGCTGTGTAATTTCTTGGCTTTGCATGAAATTATACTTAATAATTGGCATGTCCAAGAAGCTGCTGCTCCTCCACTGTGACCAGTGATGTGTTCTGAATATGTGGTTGTATGGGAAGAGTTTGCTTCCCAACTATGAGTACATTTCAAGTGTGTTATGATCGTTAGAGGGGAAACCCTTCAGTATTTGTGAACGTGTCTTCCCCTCATCGAGGATTTCTGTCACGCTCGGGTCGTCTGAGGCGTAGATGAAGCAAAACGAGCAGCCTCGCCGACCAGTGTCTGGGTTACTGTAGGTGGTCTGTGAGCATGGGACCAGATGGCTTTGAGCTTTGCTCAAAAGAGGCACCAGAAAGGGAGGCACCCACCACAGCGAGGGGGGTGGGGGTGGGCAGATGGGTGTAACAGCACTGACTGTATGAACCTCAGTGGTCAAGACTTATCTCCCACATGGCACATTCAGATACACAGGAAACTTTATTAATCCTGATGGTAGTTTCATGGGAGAAACATGAAAACAGCAGCGCTTTTAAGGGGCAGCCGCCTCCCTGGGTGTGACGGGCGAAACGGCTCTCGTCTAGACGATCTTTATTTAGTATTCTGCTAAACCTTCAAAAAGGTTACTTTGGTTTGTCTAATGTTTTTAAATATATTGGACTTTTTTTTTATTACATTATACTGCTGAATTGCCAGATTTTACTGATCTCCGATGTAAAAAGAGCAACACAGTAAGTGAATGAATAGTTTTGCATTATAGTAAACCATGGATTTTTGTCTCTAATTTCAATAAAAATAGTATCAAAACATTTGGAAAAGCAAACCATTTAAATCAGTTTAATATTATTTCTCAACTTGAATTTGGATTACTTTACACTTATCTCATGTTGTCAGCTATTAGACAAACAGAATAAACATTTGTACGCAGCAGTGTTGGTTACTGTGAAGTAGCTGATAATATTTAACCATGACTGAGTGCTCTGTTACTAATGTTTGCCTCAAAAAAAAAAAACTTTATGGGGTTACTAGTTACTGTCATTAAGGTGCATGTGACGTTGCTGTCACGTTAGGTGGGTGATCAGGAATAACCACAACAAGACAGCTTCAGCTTTTTGTATGTGCTCCTGTTTCTTACTACAGATAATTATAGAGCCTTAGGACGTTGTCACTTGGGGAAGTGAAACTGAAAAACAGCAAATCTCACAAACTCAAAACCTATCAATGACATCTGAAACCAGCTGAATCGTTTAATACTCCAACCGGCTGATTATAAACCTTCAAAAAATTCTTAAATTGCAAACACTAATATCTTTAAAAGATTTTAAGAACATCATAAATAATACAGTGACGGAGCAATGTCAATGTTTTGCTTGAGAAGCCACTGTGCATAAACAATTGTTCTTCTGTTTTACTGTTTTATTGTTTTTATTGTCATGTATATGTTTAGGTTTTGTATGGCTGCTATCTTGGCCAGGTCTCTCTTGTAAAAGAGATTTTATATCTCAATGGGACTTCCTGGTAAAATAAAGGTAAATAAAAATAAAATAATACAGTGGTACCTCGGTTCTTGAACTCCCTAGAACTCGAATTTCTTGAATGTCGAACAAACCAGTTTGACCTAGAACTCAATCTGAATATCAGAAGTCGAACCGTGAACGCTCACCTAGTATAAATTGTACGCGCCAGGAAATGAGTCATACTACAATATCAATTCTTACTTGAATGCGTACTTCATAAACTGGACGATTAACCAAACAAAGCAGTGCAACATTACAGTAACTAAC
>JABFEA020000091.1:1935237-1946630 GCA_019775915.2 Cyphomyrus plagiostoma
TTTATACCACACCCCTTATACTGGGTGGGATTACCCTGCACCGTAAATCACTAACTGGTTTATACCACACCCCTTATTCTGGGTGGGATTACCCTGCACTATAAGTCACTAACTAGTTTATACCACACCTCTTAGGTTATTTATTGGTTCCTATTGGCTTAAACTGAAAATGGATTCACAATTCCCATATTGCATAGCTAAATACTAATACTGTCGGGGCGGGGTGGGGCTCAGTTGGTTAAGCCCCTGTGGCTGTGATCCAGATGTTTGGGCCCCAGCTGCAGCAGAACAGTCACACCTTGGTCAGGCCCCTGAGCAGAGTTCTTCTGATAAATGGTCTGACTGCACTTGGACCCTCAGTTTCCCTCTTGACTATATATGTACAGAGCTCACAGGAAGCCTTGGGACGCTTCTTTAATTAAGTAAAAATATTAGAAATCACTTTATTCATTTATTTACAAAAAAAAATTCATTAGAAACAGCCATTAGTTTTAGTAAAACACATTTCAAGTACTAATAAATTGAAACCCAAATTATGGTTCTAAAAGAGCTGTTTTGAGTTAAAAGGTTCACTGGCAAGCAGTCTCATTGGGGGCTCTTTAATTAGTAACATTTTAGCCATAACATAAAATACCCAGTACATTTGTGTTGAGTATCACTTTGGGGGCCAGTGACTACAATTGCAATTAATAACAAAATGGCAAGAACGTAACTGAATGAGTCAGTCGATAAAATGTCTGCGCAAAAGATATGTGCAGATATGTGAAATACTGCTTGTCAATGGACTTTTGTTATGAAACCAATAAATTTGGAACATTTGTATAGAATTAAGCAAGTGTCTCAAGACTTTCTGTGAGCTCTTTCAGAGTATGTCTGAAAGGAGAGTAATGTAAGATAAGTGACAAGTGGCATTCAAATGACCTGTACTCATACTTGTGCAAATGGGAACCAAATCATCATTTCAATTCTCACTGTACAGTTCTTGAACCTGCAGTGTTGTAGTCACAAAACCTGAGGCCTGAATCACAAAGGAGGATTTCTTGCTAATCTTGTCAGATTCAAGCCTCACACCTACCCTGGCACATGTCAGGCTTTTCTCACTGTAGCATAATTATTGTAGGAGTATGGAAGAGTTAAGGAAGTCTGGGACAAATGCAAAGTGAATGAAGACAAAGTCCATTTAAACTGGGGGACCTTAAATGAGACAAGTTATCTGGGGAAGCAGTAAAGTCTGCTTTGTGATCCAGGCCGCGGGTCGTTAACCGTAACCCCACATTAGACTCCGGCGCCTTGTGACCGCGGTGGCATGGTCAGCCCTGTGTTCTGGCATGGTGGGGACTCAGGACCAGAGACATCCATTTCGTGTTCCTATTTCACAGCTACAAGCAGGGCGGCGTGGCATCAGGAATGAGACACACCGAGACCAACACTTATGACATCAAGCGCCTGCTGCATGTCAAAGGCAGTAAGAGGGTCATGGCCAAAGAGGTGAGAGGACCGGGGCTAAGTTATATTGTATAGTTATATTTAAAGCTTCTGAGAAGGAACCTGGTTCTCAGTTCATTGAGGCTGTCACCTAGATTAATAAAATTAAGGAACCCTAATTAATACTGCTTGAACTAGCCTGTTCCTAGTGCCCCCTCTCCCATAATGTTTTCATTCCAACCCGCATTGCCTTCAATCTGCCACATTCATTATGAGCCTGTTAAGGACCATGTAAACCTGATTAAAGCAGGGTTGGAATGAAAACATTCTGGCAGGGGGTGCCAGGAACAGGACTGAGAATTACCGACCTAGCCTGTGGAAATGAAAGTTAGCCCTTAATCTTAACCTAAAAAGATTCATTTTTTATTTGCTCAGTTTTATTTTAGCATTCAGCATTTCCAGAAAATGCCCATGACGGGCCTAAAGTATTTATGTATTACTATTAAAATGCAATTTAATGAAAACAGGACCATTCCTTAAAACATTCTTTCTTCATACACTGCATGCACAACACAGTGTATGTTTTTTTTTTCTTGCACCCCCTTAGGGATTTTGTCCAAATTTACAGACTGTTATGTGCTGTTTATCCCATGTGCTGCCACATAGGTGGAGATGAGTTGGGGCAGCTTCAACCTCGGCGATGTCTTCCTGCTCGACGCTGGTAAGACCATCGTTCAGTGGAATGGACCAGACAGTAACCGGCAGGAGCGCCTTAAGGTATGAGGCAGGCATGCAGCAGCCCTGTGGCTGTCATGTACCCCCTTAACCTCACCTCCAGTTCTATGGCTCCTGGGTTCTACACTCTGTGTTAACGGTTTATGGCAAGACCCATAACATGCAGGGTACTTAGACAGCTGTCTGTGTCAGGGTATGATGCTTGCCAAGGACATCCGAGACCGGGAGCGGGGGGGGCGCTCCAACATCGCCTTGGTCGAAGGGGATGATGAGGACAGTTCCCCAAAACTCATGGAGTTCCTGATCAGTATCCTCGGGGAAAGAACCATCCAATTGCCCAAAGGAATAGCGGATAACATCACTGACCAGGAACAGAAGTCTCAACTCATGCTCTACCAGTGAGTTCCCGATACCAGCTTTAATTGTTATTCTTAGGCACTGACTTGTACTTTAATTACCGCTAAATGTCTGGAATGAAGTGCTACAGTAATGGAAATGATCTCCAACCAACACCCTTGATTCTCCTGCAGTGTCTCTGATTCTGAAGGTCAAATGAAGGTAACAGAGGTTGCTGCCAGACCACTGGTACAGGATTTGCTGAATCATGATGTGAGTTGCTGAGACCCCATTGAAAATGGCTGAGCCATGAAAAAACAGAGAAAATAAATGAGTTTTTGAAACTTTCCATCATTTTCATAGATCTATATTAACTGCTACCCCAGACTGGAGCAGAATTATGATTTTAGTTTGACTGTTTGACTTTTCTTTATAGGATTGCTACTTCCTTGATCAGGGAGGGGTGAAAATCTTTGTGTGGAAAGGGAAAAGAGCCAACAAGGCTGAGAGACAGGCAGCTATGTCCAGAGCTCTGGTGCGTAGTGTGTGGCAGCGACAACCAACGATCATTTAAATCCAAATCCGAATGTACCGGGGATGAAAGCAATTGCACCCCCTACTGGTCAGATGAAAATGCTGCTCCAACATATTCAAGTTCAGTTATACTAAATTATATTGTAGAGTTATATTTAAGAGTGTGGCTTGTGTTAGTCGTATAATAATAATAATAATATAATAATAATAATGTAATAATAAATTATTGTAAATGTGCTTACTATTTTTTCATAAATGTACATAAAGCATTGTGCAAAAGTCTTATGCAGGCATTGAAAATTATGTTTAAATGATATTCATTTTGGTGTAAAACTTTGCTATTCTGTTTGTTAAAGTGTGTCAGCTTAGCCATTTTAAAACCCCTCCTAAAGTTACCCAGTATTTGCAGTGACCGTCCAATATTTCCATGTATTTTTAATTTGACCACTAGCACACCTCATATGGCTAATCAGTACATCACTGACTTTTAAAACTATTTAAATTAATTATTTAAGTGGGCAGTTGGTGAAATGTAACAAACACATGGAACGGCTGAGGGGGGCTGAGGAGAGGTTTGGGAACTGAAGCGGTGTTCATCTAGCCGTCCAGCAAGTAACTTTTTGTAGAATATAAGAAATTATTGTTAGTTTTTATCGTGTTACTCTGAATATGTGTTTTTGGTGCGTGGGAAATATATATTTACTACCCAGATTAATAGCTTTGAACATTTCCTTTTGACTGCCTAAGACTTTTGCACAGTACTGTATGTGTCTCAGATTGGCATGGGGTCTCTCACCTTGAATCCCCTGGGAGAAAAGCCCAGAGTCACCTGTGTTTACATCCATCCAACTTCTGCTTATCTGTGATATTTACAAATACTTCTAAATATATTTTTCTAGAATTTTATATCCAAATCCTAGAACTGTAAACAACAATGTAGTATAATTCAACCCTTCTGAAATGTGCTTATCCAAGCTAAGTGTAATGCATAGCAAAAGGGATAAGAAGTCATATATGCTGATACTGAGCAGACCACTTACATTGTGCAGGAGTTCATTAAGATGAAAAACTACCCCATCACCACCAACGTGGAGACTGTGAATGACGGTGCAGAGTCGGCCATGTTCAAGCAGCTGTTTCAGAACTGGAGAGCCAAGGATCAGACAGTGGGCGTAGGGAAGACCTACACTGTGGGCCGAGTGGGTAAGTTAAAGAAGGATCACAGAGTTGGGGGGGGGATAATCTTTGTTTATACATGGCCATGTTTATTGATTATGTACACAGTCATGTATTCAAAGGATCACTAATTGAACACTAACCATTCTATGGTCCATGCTTGATACATGTTCTGCCCGTCATTGGCAAAAATTATGCTTACCTTCATTCTTCATGCTGTAAACTTCACAAGTTTCATTTTGAGGCTGTTGAATCACTAGTAAGGAACCACTGTCCCAAAATGCTACAAACGCCAGTGTTGGTATTCTTGGCACACAGCGAAGGTTGCGCAGACCAAGTTTGATGCCATGCAGATGCATGCCATGCCGGACCTGGCTGCCCAGGAGCGCATGGTGGACGACGGCTCGGGAAATGTCGAGGTACAAAACGATGCGCATTTGGCACAATATATGAACGGAGCCGTTTAATCCCTTTATCGGCTGGACGGCAGATCAGCTAGGCTCTGTCTGACAGATTTGGCGGATCGAAAACCTGGAATTGGTTCCTGTCGAGCGCCAGTGGTACGGTTACTTCTATGGTGGTGACTGCTACCTGATACTCTACACCTATGAGGTCCATGGGAAGAAGAACTACCTCCTCTACATTTGGCAGGTAGGTCTCCACCTATAGTCTACGCCCCCTGGGAAACTTGAAGGCTGTCGGTATGAGGGATCTGACGGATGCACTAAGCTTTTTCATTGGCTTAGGGCCGGCACGCTTCTCAAGATGAGCTGGCAGCTTCAGCATTTCAGGCAGTAAATCTTGACCAGAAGTACGGCGGGCAGCCTGTGCAAGTGCGAGTCACCATGGGCAAGGAGCCTCGCCACTTCATGTCCATGTTTAAGGGTAAAATGGTCATTTTTGAGGTGAGTGTTTGTTTTTTTTCCCCTAAATGTTCCTTTTGATTCCAAAATAAGAAATGTAATCCTACCAAAAAGATCCTCTTTGATTGTAACAAGCTTCTGGATATTTTTCTTGACATCGTGTTATGGTTTCTCTTGCTTTCCTTTGTGGGTTCAGGGTGGTACCTCCAGGAAAGATGGCACAGATCCAGAACCACCCATCCGTCTGTTCCAAATCCATGGTTTTGAGCCATTGAACACCAAATCCATTGAGGTTCCGGCACTTGCTGCTTCTCTGAACTCCAACGATGTCTTCCTGCTCATAACCCAGACCAGCAGGTACCTGTGGTGTGGGAAGGTGAGTGGGACACGGTTGACCCAGGAGACATAGTGGTGGCATGTGAGCGGTGAGGCGTGTCATTACGCTAATGCCTGTCTGATGTATCAGGGTTCCAGTGGAGATGAGCGTGCCATGGCGAAGGAGATCAGCTCTGTACTTGGACAGGGCTTTGAAGAGATCATAGCTGAGGGCTTGGAGCCACTTGAGTTCTGGAATATCCTGGGTGGAAAAACAGCTTATGCTAGTGAAAAGAGGTGCACAAAAATGCACATAAATATACATTTATACGGCTTCCTCTGATGAGTTCCCTCTTAGTGGTAACATTCCGTTAAAATCCCTTTGCGGCCTTTGAACAGCAGTTATTTCAGTTATGGCAAATTTCTTTTTGTGCTTATTAAGTCTTGCAGGCTTTTAATTCTTTACATGTGGTTTTAAATGTTACAATTTCGTGTTGTGTTGGTTTCCTTTTCCTAAGATTGCAGCAGTCAGTGATGGATCACCCCCCACGCCTTTTTGAGTGTTCCAACAAGACAGGTCGCTTTACTGTTACTGAGGTGACTCAGTTCAACCAAAGTGATCTCAACGAAGATGACATCATGCTCCTAGATACATGGGATCAGGTACTGCCCTTACTTCCTTCCTTATAGGAACCAGGAAAGGACTGTAAAATAATCACAAAAACAGTACAAAATACAATAAATAACAACAAATGCTACAACTACATGTGTGTGTTGCTGGACTTTGGAAGATTCTTTTACCTCCAACAACTTACACAAAACGTACAATATTACATTCTTACCCACCAGTACACCTGGACATTCTTTAAGGTTTGTTGGATTAAATCTCCTGCATAAAATAGCACAGCAGAGCACTTCCTCATATGTACATTGGTTTATTTAACAGACACCTTTTTGTCAAAGCAATGTACAAATGAGAATGCAAAGACAGACTGTCCCTGGAGCAATTCGGGTTAAGGGCCCTGCTCAAGTGCCCAACAGTGACATCACCCCGCCGAACATGAGATCTGAACCAGTAACCTTCTGTTTACCGGCACTAAACCAAACACCACCCCCATATTGAAACAGCAAGGCCGTACTCTGAATGCCTTTATCGGCTGACCCAATAACTATTTGCAAATTTGGTTTCATAGGTATTGTCTGTATAATGTGCTTTGTTTGCTGTCTTGTTTTGGGTGTGCAGATCTTCCTTTGGGTGGGAGTCAGTGCCAATGAGATTGAGTGCAAAGAATCGGTGGTGACCAGCCAGGAGTACCTGCGCACCCACCCAGCCTCCAGGGACCCTGACACCCCCATCCTCATTGTCAAGCAAGGATTTGAGCCCCCTACCTTTACAGGGTGGTTCACTGCCTGGGATCCCTCAAAGTGGAGTGTAGGTGCTGCTTCTTCATATGCTCTGCCTTGGTTGGCCACTTTTCTGTACCTGTTTGATTCTTTTTCGCTTTATTGCTTGATCTCACTGAAGCCAATTTTACACCATTTTTCCTCTGTTAATCTAATGTAAACCTGATTTGCATTAACTTGACTTTTTCTCTCAGGAAGGAAAAACATATGAGCAACTGAAAAAAGAGCTTGGAGATGCTGCATCTACCATCACAGTCCAAACAGTAAGCATGCTGTCCTGATTATTTTTAGGTTAAAAATTACATTATCCTGGCAGATTTAGCACAAAGTCATGACTTCAACCAAACAACCGATATGCATGCTTTCTGATGATGAAAGTACACAGTAGGTAGACACACACATACTCGGAGCTCGTATTTAAATCACCCTTCGCCTGTCCCCAAGCAAAAGGCTGATGCACCTGCTGCAGAGAGTACTGCGACCCCCCAGTACTACCCCCCAGAGAAGCTAGTTAACAAGACAGCAAATGACCTTCCTGAAGGCATCAACCCTGCACAGAAAGAGGTAGGAATGGTTATAGTGAATGGTCACTCTTTGGGGTACATTTTAACATGGTGAGAAGATCATTAGATAATTATAATTTCTGATTTTGTTAAGGGCATCGTTTTCATATAAAAATTAATATTTGTGTTTCGATTCCCCCATCAGAAATATCTGTCAGACTCAGACTTCTATAAGGTGTTTGGAATCGCCAAAGACAATTTCGCCAAACTGCCTCAGTGGAAGCAGTTGAATATGAAGAAAGACAAAGGCCTCTTTTAAGAAAATTAGTGTCATTATTAATTTTTGATTTTAAAATGTTTTTTTTTTAAAAGATCATGCTTTAAATTAAGGAAACTCACGGCTGCTCAATCAACTACAGATGTATCTATAAACTAATAAACATTTTTAACATTCATTTGTTTTGATTCTGTTGCTTTATCTGAATTACATGTTTCTGTATAATAAACAACGGCTTTTACTTGCATTGAAATTTACATTAGATAAGGGCTGACTTATTCAGCGTATAAAGTGAACACGTACATCATATATTAATCATATAGGTGGTAGAAATGCGATTTTATCAAAACAGGTTTTTAATTTGTAATTTTACATTTTATATTTAACAACCGTAACTATTTAAACATGTAGGGGAAGACTGGAAGTAAAACGTAAACGAAGTGGCACGGCGCAATTAAATGGGCACATTCAGCAACGCCGAATGGTACGTGGGCGGTGGTCTCCTTCCTCCCCACCAATGCAATTCGCATGCAACACACATGCAACACAAATGCAACAGTTGCGCTTTTGTTACACAAACTAGTGGGTGTCACGAGGGCTACTGTGACGTCAGCACACAGTGCTCGATGCAGAGGCGGGTGTACGGTGCGCGACTGGAACGGTAAACAGAACAGGGGGGGTGTCCGTCAAGCAGCTATTTCGGGTGAGTTTGTCGGGGATGGGGGGCCTTAAATACGAAAATCGGCTGTAGGATACTGAACGCGTCCCCGCGACCCTCAACATTTCCTCCCTTTAAAAGGGTTTTGTTCTGTCTCCGTGTCGGGTGGCCGGTGCGGTGCGAGCGGCGGTCCGTTTTGTGCGGCAGGGGCCGTCTGTTCGGCAGTCATTCCGGCCCGAGGGTTAGCGGTGTTGTCGACAGAATAAGCCGTACGGGGAACCGCGTTTGTCACGCTAGCCGTTGCGCCTTTACGCCTGCAAAGCACAGAGTGTCGGGCAGCGTTGTGCAGTGCGGCATGAACTGTCGAGCGGCTTATAGCCATAGAGCTAATTATGCTGGAAGGGATTCCAGGATATTTGACAAATGCCTTAACGTTGTTACTGTGAAGAGAGAGAGGGAGGAGGACTGACAACGCCCCCGGGTCGTTATTATGCGTTGGCTTGCTGTGTCATTAGTCTTGGGGTGTGTAATTGTCTGCTTTCGCGTCTCAGGGGTGCTCATCCGGCTATCATTTATTCATAGAGTTTGTTCATCGTTAACTAGCTAATGCTATTAAACCGCAATTTGTCGTGCGGCTGTTTCAATTTCAGTTTGGTTGCAAGTAAACAAATGGTAAGTTGTTCAACACAGCCTCAGTTATACAATGAAATGGGTTATTAAATGCTTTTTTAGCTAGTTAGGCCTATCAGAATGTTCACTTACCTTAAAACGTTATTAGCAATTTAACTTTTTTGTTGTAAAGTACTGCCTAGCTTAATTTCGGTGCAAAGTACACATGTGGATGAAGAGTGTCAAAGGTTGACAGGTGAATAATTAATCAGAAGCTTGCATTATATAAACAGATATTATAGAAAGTTGGTATGGAGAATCAATAAATGGGACAAAACCATTGATATACTGAACATTATTTGGTGTTACGAGCACCATACCTACAGAAAGTATGACGTCTGTCCTGTGTTAGGGTGGATTCACCTGCCCCGCTCTCTGTTTTTCCCTTTACTGCCGTGTCTCACTTGCTATATGGACTGTTTTAGGTTTATTACGGAATTTCAGTTGAACTTTCTTCATAGTTTATGATAATGGCCAAATCAGAACCTGTTTTATTACCCTAACCTTTAGTTCAGTTGCACGCTCTAAATATCTCTTAAAGGGCAGATTGGAGAACCAGTGACTTATTTCTGTTTTTATGTCGCATCGTTACACTAAGAATTTACTGAATACAGGCACATAAGTTATCATATGTCATATGTAATTAATCCTTGCAGGAAAAAAAATAGAATTAAAAATTTAATTAAACAAAAATTAAATTAAAATATGTAATCATGTTTGGTTAAATGAGCTATGGGGTTGGAGCAGACGAATGTTCCAGCACTGTATTAGAGGCCCCTTGAGGAATCCAGTTTAAGCTTGAGGTTCTTGTACCGGGATCCCAAATGAGATTTCCAAGAGCCCCTGAGGAAAACCTGCCATCTATTCCAGCTGAGATGGAAATTTGGTTTAACATTATTTAAAATTTAGCAAATCATCACCCTTTGCGTGTATTTTAATGTGAGAGAAATCATGTGTTTAGTGTGAGTTAAAACAAAAAGGTAAATTCTACAACCTCATAGACTGTAGTCGGCTCTTCTGATAGTTTTTAAATAAACACAACACAAAAAATGAATTGGTCGATTAATTACAGCTAAGTATATATTGTAAAAATATTCCAAATGCCAGGATTCAGAGCGCATACTGACTGACATATTTTTTTGCAGGTAATCTCTGGATTAAAATCACCAGGAAATTTTAAAGATGAATGTGTTTGATCGCAACATAAACTTCGATGCTCTATTTAAATTTTCCCAAATGTGAGTACGTTTTGTTTTTTGGAGTCTGGCTTATTGATACCCCCCATCGTGTCTAATCTGGGTTTGCTGTCTTAATCAAAAGATATTTGTGTACGTGTGGAACAATAGGGACGTGTGTGTGTGTGTGTGTATTCTGTTGACAAGTGTTGCTCTTCTGTGACTCCCGTCTAGCTCTCCTTCCACCCAGCAGCACCTGAAGAGTGTGTACTCCTGCCTAGCTGTGTGCATGCTTGTGGCTACAGCAGGCTCATGTGTCCATTGTGTAACACAGTTGTTTCAGGTAAGCCTATGTTCGGAATGATTTAATCGATATTATAATTTTTAAAATGGGAATCTTATCAAAATGTTGTCAATAGTGTTATGCAGTATGTTTTTTTTTATTATTATTATTATTATTATTATTATTATTATTTTTACTCTCGCTGAACTGTTTAGAAACATCCACAGAGACATGAGCCTGGCTTTTTTTATGCATCACAGGGGGGGCTGCTCTCTTTGCTGGGTTCCTTAGCTATGATGCTTTGGTTGACCATGACGCCCCATAATCATGAGACTGAGAAGAAGAGGCTGGCTATTCTTGCTGGCTTTGCCTTTTTCACAGGTAAACCAGTCAGCTGCTGCCAAAGCACCAGAGTGATAAGTTTTACACTTTCTCAAACATGTTAAAAAACGATAATGTGCTTCTCACTGTCAGGTGTTGGGCTGGGGCCAACCTTGGATTTTGCTATTTCCATCAATCCCAGGTAAATCAATACATTCAAAAAATGTATTTTTATAAATTGTGAAGTGTACTGTAGTTAAATTGTGAATGCATGTACTGCGCATTGATAGATTTGCAGAGCCCTGGAATTCTAACCGAGTACAGTGATCTCCTGCGGAAGTTACATTGCAGAACCATCAGCGATAGATGAAAATCCGCGATATAGAAAGTCCATATAAGTAAACATTTTTAAGCCTTAAAATACCCCTCCCACACGCTTTAAAAGCAATAGGTGAAAATCTGCCATATAGCAGGGGATCAGTGTACCTTCTCTTGATGGAGACCTGTTTGAACCCTTTGTGGTCTCCTCCGTACAGCATCATCGTCACAGCATTCCTGGGCACCTCTGTAATCTTTGTATGTTTCACTCTGAGTGCCCTCTACGCCAAGCGCAGGAGCTACCTCTTCCTGGGAGGTCCGGCCGTAATCCCGACGCGGGGGGGCGGGGGCGCCGGGGGGGCGGCGGGGGGCCCGGGGGGGGGCGGGGGGGCCGGCCGGCA
>JABFEA020000091.1:1955492-1970610 GCA_019775915.2 Cyphomyrus plagiostoma
GCCTCGTGCCCGTTGCTTCCGGGATAGGCTCCGGACCCCCCGCGACCCAGTAGGATAAGCGGTTTGGATAATGGATGAATGGAAGATTAATTTGTGACTACTGTCAACTATTGCACGCAAAAGAAAATCGCCAGCTCTTTTTTATCTTTATGGGAAAGTGCGGAAGACTCTTTAGTAATAATTGTTTCGTTTTTTGCTCTGCTGTTTTTATTTATTTATTTTTAGATTTCGGCCTGCAGGCGAGTCTTTAGTTTTGTTGTGTAAATCATTCCCCTCCATACTGTATTCACCATCACCCACCTCTCCCATCGTATTGGACTCCCCACCAGGTCATAAAATCCGTGAAATTCGACTGTCACCACAATTGCTGTTGCTGTGCCAGCACCTCCCTCTCCGTGCCACGTCACATCATTAACACGTTATTAACACACCAAAACACTGGGGGGTCCCGGCCTGGCCTGTCCACTAAAGATATCGAGACGGAAGCAGCGGCCATGGTTAAATAAATAATAAGTAGATGCCCTATGCCTTTATTATTAGAAAAGCAGCCAATAATTTCTGACCAGTAGTTTAATATTTAGATTGATTACCCCCTGTAAACTGTATCTCAAGCGCTATCTCTCATCTCCACTGCTCCCAGTGGTTAATTCTCTGCAAGTCTCTCGGCCAAGTCTCGCGGGAGTTGGAGGGGTATCATGGCGAATCGTTCTGCATCGCAATACGGGTGCATCGTATCGCAATAGTAATTGCTTCATATGCATCTTTAACGTTTTGGATTGTTGCATTGTTGGAAATGCATGGAGATGTGAATCGTACCGAGGTCATCTCTTATTGGAACAAAACAGTGTCTACGGATTGCTCTATCTTAAATTTCAGGGTTTCAAATTGTTGTCTTTCAGCCTTGAAGCTTAAAGGATTCTTTCCCCAGGGTCGGCGTCTTTGGGCGGGCATTCACCCTCCCCGTCAAATTCCACCTACCTGTCTGTAATGTTATTTTTTAATGAAGGCATTCGTCCTATAACATGTCCTGTCTCTGACAGGTACATGACTGCGGGTCGTCTGCTTACCCAATGATCCCCCCAGCTCAATCGACAGCCACTGCTTCTCATCGCTCCGCCCTCGTCAAATTTCCTCTGCTGCCAACACTGACCCCAAACCCCCCCCCAATATTTTTTACTCTTGAACAACAATCTAAGCTGGGGGTATAGCAGTAACCAGTTTTGTCCAGCTGGTGTCACTGTTGTTTAGCTTTGAATTGCATGGCTCACTGCTTCTCTTGCTTAGTTGAAGGAAAGACTCTTGTGTATCTTTTATCATGACTTACAGATTTAAAATCTTTTTCTTTTGCCTCTTAATGAGGATGTCTGAATTACTTGTACGTATTTGCCAGTGCTTTGAACTTAGTCTTGAGAAATATTCTTGCGGTGAATTTCTGACATGCGTCGGCCCTTTAAGGCTTTGATATCGATGTTTAAACTTGGGGTCGACCTGACAGGAAAGGTCAGACATCTTCATTCCTGTTTCATTTTATGTTCCATGCAGGGAGTGAAAAATGTCCCCTCTGATCTGTGAGGGAACCTTGCTTAAGACCTGCCTGCCTTGGTAGACCTCTGCAGAAATTACTGCTGCCTTTCTCTGTGTTGGTTTTTTTACCCTCAAGGTGTTTGTGACGATTGCTGGTGGTACTCTCGTGTTGAGAAAATAACATGTAGTAACAGACTTGCTGTGAGAAGCGTAATATTTTTTTTCTCCCCAGAAAAATTCTGGAGAAATATGTTTCTGAAGTACAAAAGAAGTACCAAGTGCAGTGATGATGGGAGTAGAAGGAGCATTGTCTCTGTGTGAACCCTGTCTCACTGTATGTGCTGTGTAACCCCCCCCCCATCACACACACCCCCCCACACCATGCTGTAGTGTTGTACTTACCCCTCTCCCCCGCCACCCATGTTCATCTCCTTCACTACACATCACTTCAGCCCTTTTAACCAAATTTTCCGAATGATGGTATGTCTTGGTGTTCCAAGTTTTAGACACAAGAACCTGATCTAATATGTGAATACGGCTTTTTTTTCCCAATACAATCCATTGGAAGGACCGCAGCCTTGTTCCATGTTTACTGCAGTTCTGTCGACATATCAAATGAGTTTCCCTCCCTTTCATTCGGAAAGTAGTCTTTATTAATTAGTGCCAACAAAATCAGTTTACCGTTTTGTGCTTCACTAATTTTGGGGGAAGGGGAGGGGGAAAAGAATGTTAATACTATGAAAGATAAATTTTGGAACTGCCATTTACATTAAGCAAGACTGTAGAACTGAAATTTGTTAAATAAACTGAATAAGTGACGGTTGTTGTTTAAATGTCATTCTGTGCACACTCATCTCTCTTCCACATTTTCAGCCTCTGTGCAGAAAAACACTCCCAAAGTCTGCAGTGTCATTACAACCTGATGTATGCAATTCATCCTGTACCCCAGTCTTTCTTTAAGCTGAAGCATCCATTTGCTTTCCAAGTTGTTTGACTTTATAACATTTTGAGCACTGAACAATCTCACCAATATCAGAATTATAGAGATGCTGGAATGTCACCCAGTGCTACACTAATGCTGCTGCGGTTTGCCAAGAAAATGACTGCCAGCCAGGTCTAGTTTGAAGTAAATATCAATTTAATAGCACTCTGAAATTGACAGGCATAAATGGGGAGGGCACCCCCTATTACCACTGAGGGATTCTGTTACCCACGCTAACCCTCCCTGCACATTTTACATCTATACATAAGATTAGGATCGCATTTGAAGTCTGTGGGAGGCAAAGCAAGCAAATTGTTTTGCAAACACTAAATAACTTGTGTCCAAAAAGTTCACTGCAGTAATGTACCTCCCTCTTCCAAATTTACTTAACATTTTATTTAAGGTGTTAAGCTGCATACCCTGCCTGTCACCTTCTTTTTAGAGCGACCATTATGTACAACTTGTTGGGGTTTCTTGGGCACAAACTATTGCTGAGCACCGTGCAATTTGGGAAACTTTATATTTGACTGAAAACTTACATTTCATTCAGTTTGCTTCAGTGACTAGCGCTAATTTGCAGAGCAACACAGTCCCTCTTTAATAAGTGGTCCAAAGTCTGACTTAAGATAATGTAATTCAGATGACAAAGTACAAAAAAGTGGAGTTTGTTTAATGAAACGCACAAGACTGAATGGGGGAGAGAGCCAGCCAGGCAGTGGCTGTGGAAAAACAGTGACATGTTTCCAAGCAGCATTTGTGTTCATGCATTCCTACCCTAACAAGCTCTCCTGTCTCCATTTGTCTGTGCTGAGTTCCTCTTAAAGGATGACTGCATTATATAAATACATACAGAAAGTAAATGTACCCAAGACAAGAAAGCTGGACCACATTGCAGCCCCCCCCCCCCAACCCATTCCACCCGTCACAATCACAGAGGGGCAGATAGGGTGGCGACGACGATCGAAGCAAGCTGGAGGAGAGGGGGGCCAGGTGGGTGGAGCCAGGATGCAATGGAGGCACGGGGAGGGCGGGGCCCATTGCAGAGAGGAGTGTTACAGCAGCTGATGCAGACTGAGCCCATGTGTCCCGGAGAGCAGAAAGACTGATAGCCGGCAGACACAATGAGACAGGTGGTGAAGGAAGCACATGCCTTCCTATAGGACACACCTGAGACCGCAGCACAATGGGGAAGAACAGCCATTACTACACAAAGTTTACATATTTACACACATTCCAGAAACTGTAATTAGAGAAATGCCAGTTCTCAATGGCCATAAAAGGAAATAGTGACAGAAAATCTATGAGGGTCAAAAACTGTCGAAATTAAGCATGTAAAATTGCCTGGCATCTCACGCCCTAGAGAAGCCACCTGGAGATGTTATTCTTGCCTTTACAAAACGCGAAGTTCAAAGATAATGGAGGCAGCGTGCGCAGAGGTGCAGATCTAATGAAACTGATGCTTTTTTTGCAGGTCCTCTTTGAAATCTTTTTATGTGCATGAACAGCACACTACCATAACAAGATACATCATTATGAAACTGTTCTTTGGTTAATAAAAGACTTTATTTAGAAATACATTCTGAGATGTATTTGATCAAATGTTCCACTAGCCCCTGCTCTGTTTGTTGGTTGCATGTTCGCCCCGTGTTATGCTGCTCTCCTGCAAGCATTCCGCTTCCCTCCCACAGTGCAAAGACGCGCAGTTCGGTGAATTGGAGCCTTGACATTTCTTATCCTGTGTGACTGTGTATGTATTCACTGCGATGGACTGCCATCTGGTCCAGGGTCTCTGCCTTACTGCCTGGGAAACGCTCTAGGACCTCCGTGACCTTGTACTGGATACGCTGGAAGAGCGGTGGCTGACGGTATCTTCTCATGTGTGCGTTATATATTTTTAAGGATTCTTATTTACATGTTGATGTTCAGGCTGCACTGGTATGCTATTGCGATGCTCAAACGTTAGCTTTGAGTAGCTATCCAGAGGCCACATGTTAAGTGCCCCGTATGTCGTTTGTACCCTTAAGCAAACTGGCTTCCACAGATATGGAGTAAATTCTGGCAAAGTGTGAATTCAGAAGCAGTAAAAACGTTATACCCATGGCTGTCTCATGAATCATTCCCCTTACAAACATTACTCAGGGCTGTGAAATGCGCTGTATTACCATGGTGCTCACAGTCAGACAGACTGATCCCAGTTCATTTCCAGTACAATATGGTCTGGGTATGCTCCGTTAAGCTTAGCTGAAGGATGTGGGGCTTCCCTCACCGTTGGCCATCACCATGACCTCCTTCTGGCAGGCGTTCTGGATGTTCGCCGTGCAGTTGACAATGAAGTGCGGGGCTGAGCAATCGTCCTCTAGGGGGCTCTCTTCGCAGTGGTAGCACTGCATCTGCAGAGACCACACTGATGGACACAGACGAAGGTTTAAAATGACAAACGATGATACAGGAGCTAGCCAGGGCATAACACTTAACCCCACTCCACCCAGTAGGAGGCAGTTTCTGGAAACACGGGACCAATGATCATGCTTAGAATATGCATTGGACGTAGTGATGGAGGGGTGGAAAGACCGTTAATTTCAGTTCCCCTATTTCAAAGGGACAAAAATTTTATTTCATCTGAACAATTTATGCTCTATGTTTCTTTTATGTTCTCATAATCTTTGAAAATGACAAAATAGCGCAGTGTTAGGCAGCTTATTGCCTAACCCCATTTGGTCCGTCTAATAGCTTCTCCATAAAACTGACAGCATAGCTCATGCCCACGGGGCGCGCCAGCCCAGGGAGAACCGCTCCTGAGATATAGCTGATAATCACTGCAAAGGCTCTGGGCTCCTCTGGAGTGTTAGATTAATGTTAATCAGGACTACAGTCCGAGGAGAAGAGTGTCAGGAAATGGAGCCAAGACACTGTGGTGTAATACAGTCTGCCATTCGAACTGGGTACAATTATTAGAAAAAAGACATCAATCAAAGAAGTGTATATGCATCTTTCTCTGTGTATGTCTCAGATTCATTGCGGAACATATTTTAAATGCATTAAGAATTGAAATGTCCCGTAAGCGAGAAAAATAGCTCAACTATACCTGAGCTGAAACTGCATTCACAAAGTCGCTAGACTATCAGACTGCCCATTTTCCTGCCGCTGTCATGGAGCTGAACCTAATGAAATGCACAGTTAAACTAAAGTGTGTGTGTGTGTGTGTGTGTGTGTGTGTGTGTGCGTGCGTGTGTGTATATATGTATGCTTCCTTGGATACATTTTTCCAGTTGGCTTCTTCATCAGAACCGAGCTAAAGACTGAATATGGGGAACCATAAATCACGAATACTTCCATTGCTGAGTGATGTTACATCCCATTTTCATGACATAACTAAAACCAAAATAAAATATTTCGATTGTTCTCTTTTTTTACCCTTCAAATGTATATTGGCAATTCGGACATTTTATGATTTAATTAGCTCCTTCAACTGACCTAATATTTTGTTAATTTGTTTAGTCTTATTTAAGTATTATAAACACGGGATTAGAAAACAAGAACAAATCACACCTGCTCTCTAAAAGGACCTGTGGCTTATAAATGTGGATTAACGCGACTAATAAATATGTTTTTAACAACCTAATCCATCCAAATCCGCCAAGGTTGCGAAGCGTATTTTTACAGCAAGCACAATAGCATTTAAAGACATTATACTGTATATATAATTAAAAGGCTTTCTGGAATTTTTAATATACTGCCTTCGTGTACTTAACCTCAGAGCGTCTGTGTTTCTGATATAGTGCTGGTGATGGTAAAATTAGCCACATTATTTCCAAAGAACAGAAAAACAAAACGAAAACTGAAAAGACTGTCATTTACCGCCACTAGTGATTAGTCGTGCATCAGTAATAGCAGCATGAGTTGCGTAAAAACGCATGGAAAGCAGCCTACCTAACATAACAAAGGTTCGTAAAGCAGACGTATTTTTTATAACATTAACATAACACAAATATAAAGACAGGAATACTATAAGGAAACATGTTTCCATTTAAATATATCAAAGAATAACTTTACCAAAAATGGTTAGCTGACGCGTATCTAATAAGAATTAGCGCTGAACCAATTTGGCGTAAATCGGTAGATCGAACTATGTGAATTACAACGTAAACTTCTTTTGTATCAGGATGTATTTATAAATCCAAAAATAAATGTTACGTTATCGACTGCTTCTTTGCAAGAAGATGAAAATGCATTAACGATATGAAAGAGTCCGACTGTACCTTGGCTGAAAACGCACGCACACAAAGTGGCGTAGATTATCAGAGCGCGCATTTTCCCATAAACTCCATGAACGGATTCGTTGTCGTTTCCTCACGAAACACTGGCCGTTCGTGTGATCTAGGTCATCCTGGGCGCAAGTTCAGTCACCGATAGCAACTGCAGCGTTAATTGTGCCGATGGTCACAGACTGAGGCTTTATTACATTTAGTGCGACCTCACAGTTGCAAAGACCTGCAGATCCTTCACCGACACAACAGGGACTTCGCAGTATCGACGAGTTCGCCGCTTACGCTCACGCCTGTATGTGGGAAACCGATTAAAGGTTCGTTTTCTCCATCTCATCAGAGCATCTCCCTGGGAAAGCTTCACTTAAATTAAATTAAGCGTTTTCAAAAAGCAAAATGATTACCCCCAGCTGCCATGTGAACTGCATGTGTGTAGAGTTCAGTGTGTCTGCTCCGGGTGGGTGAATCGCTTCTCCAACCGAAGTAGGATGGATGGCACACGCGGTGACAAGCCAAAGCGATCAAAGTGACAAGCTGTACAAACAGTCCTGTATCACTGTCACCGGGTCATTAATTGGTCTCCTGTGTTCATCCCAAGGCACTGCATCTTAAATCGCTAGTCATGACATATAACATCACCACTTAGCGCCACGAATATGGGATTTTTACATTATTTTTCTGCAGCCACAAGTACATGCATTTGGTTGAACTGAATCACCTTTAATAACAAATGGTGGTGGGTGGTTATTTCAGAACTTAAAAAACTGGGTACTTCGCTGTGTTATTTGGGCTTGCTTATCTTCTTTCTCGGAATCAATTTGCTTCCCTCGCCGTAATACTTGGAACCTTTCAGGGTCACCCTACCACATTTATATATTTAAAAATACTATTGCAAGGCGTCAATTCTTGACCCATATCGAGCCACATAAATCTACGAAGGCATTTTTTACAAGTGGCGTGTACAGCAATATAGGTCTAAGGAATGAACTTTGTTTTAAGGAAATAAGTGAAATGCCTGTTATTAAGGAAGAGAATATTTGCAGGTTAATGGCAAAACACACCAGAAGGCTTAACTTTTAACTGTAATTTGATTAAAAGGTATATCGTTATTGAAAGAACTCATGCATTCATCCATCTTCCAAGCCTTTGTGATGGTGACATAAACACACACAAGATTTGGAGAATGAGTAAAACTGCACACAGAGAATGGAAGGGGGGTTCAAATCCCTAACCCTAGAGTGTGAGGCACTTCTGCTACCCACTGAGTCACCAGTCACAAGAAGCCACTTTAATCATGTTAACTGTCATGTCATTTGCATATTAAGTAATTTTACAAACATTTTTTGACCTTGGCAAGTGGAGTGATCCTTAGGACAGATTTAAATTAAAATGGTCAAATTTAATTGACAAAAATATTTTTCTGATGTTTATCACATTGCCCAGACGATTTTCTTGTGCTAAAATTGACATAGCGATGATTCAAAAGCCATCTTGGCTTAAAGGCACAGGGCACGCGTCACCCTTCAGAGCCAGAAGGAATTAGGCACAGCTGGTCATTAGGCAGCAGATCATGAAGCTCTTTGTTCCACAGAGTGTGTCAGTAATGCTAGTCTGAGATAACAGAATTAAATTATGCATCTCAGCTTTTAAAAACAAAGGGCAGGTGTCTCTATAGTCCCTATGCTTCTCATACGGCCATGTAAAAAATTGAGACCACAGCACTTTTTTGTTTCACTCATTTTTCTATTTATGGCTGTGTGGCTGTAATTAATACATTTTTTTTTGCAAACTGCAACCTGGTTCTTCTCTGCTTCTCACTGATGAAGGGCTTCTTCCTTGCTTTATGGAACTTCAGTCCTGCTTCTAGGAGCCTGATACACACTGTCGTAGCAGTGCACCTCACACCTGCACTTAACGTTTGCCGTTCAGTTTGAAAGTCACTTGATTATCCTCCGATTAATGAGAAACATGAGCATAAGTCAATAGTCATCTCTGGCATTAGAAAATTGCTTCTGTCCTCTACCTGGTTGGTTTATGGTTGTTCCCAGTGTCTCCTGCTTCACCTTGTTCTTGTGTACTGTTGTCTTCGAAATTTTGTACCTGGAAGCAACCTGCTGTTCAGCAGAACCAGGATTTTAAAATACAGATTTAAAAATGTATTTTTTTTTTTGCATAGCTATACACTAATTTTCCACATTCTACATTCTTAACTGCCTTTATACTTTGATCATCAAAAAAAAAAAGTCGATAAACTCACAGTCCTCTGCAATTTACTCCAGTTGAACATTCAGTTGGAATGCACTCCCAGCTAGAGTTCACTGTCTTCATACAGATCACTGAATATTGTACACAGTGTCCTGTTATTAGAGGATCAGATACAGCAATAACCAGGATTGTGATGCCCGTTCCTGACATTGTGGATCTGGCGTGATCCCTGCCGCCCGCCACTGCCCTCCAACACCCCGCAGCATTTAGCAGCTTCCCCTCTGCGTGCTCATCGATTTCATCCCTGCCTGACATTAAACGCAGCATCGCCTCTTCATGCTGTCTCTGGAAGAGTTTCCTCTTTGGGCTTCAGATGGCAACACATTTCCTAACTGCCAAACGTGAGCATTAAAGGCAAATAAAACAATTCAAAATGTTAATTACAGTTCTGCTTAGAGCTCATTTTCCCCCTCATGGAGATACAAATGGAGTCATCTATTGACTAGAATGATTATCTTTCCCGGTTTTTTCACCCAGACTGGATCCATCTTACAGCTTTGCAAGAACTCCAGTGCTTTAGCAGTTCTTAAAAAGTGATTTAATACATTTAATTAAGAAAGTGGGGGGAAATAAAATGAGAAGGAACTGGTTACCTGACAGCAGATGATGAAATAATTAAACATTGGAACTTGTGACCAAAAGGTCATCATTTGTCCTGGGAGGTTCATGTCTACCTGTAAGAAACCAAATATTCAGTTTTAACAAGGGAGCAGAAAAACTGTACATTTAATCATTCTGGATAACAACATATTTAACCAAGTTAAATGTTAATAGGGTAAATTGCAGCTGTTTTGCTAAGTAATTCTACATGAATTTAATAAATTAATTTGTGTATACCCAAGATTTCTGTGGTGAGAAACTGCAGACAATGTGTTTGCATATTAGTTCGCTGATTCTTCTATTTGGTTTCTTGCCTATGGACTAAAACATCATAAGATTTCTGGTATGAATTTCTGCATGTATGGCAGAGGTGGTCCCAGCCGATGGTCAGTATCACCACTGGCACCCTCTGGCTGAGGCCACGGTGCTTTTGGCTGGCAAGTCGGTGTCTTCGGCATTCCCCCATGCCACCTATAGGATTGACCAGCCCTGACTCTCCTATTCATTTCTCACAAGAATTAAGGATTAGAAATCATAAGGTTGGTTGAAGATGGACATTTTCTGAAATATAAATATTATTAAGCAGAACATAGAAAACAGGCAAGGACACATTCCGGGTGTGAAATTGTTGATTTGCATTATTTCTAATACACATATATGATGCATACACTATATGGACAAAAGTATTGAGACACCTGGCCATTACACCTACAGGAAGTTTTATGACATATTAGAAATCCATAGGCATCAATATGGTCCCCCCCTTTGCAGCTATAACAGCAGCTCGATGGGGTTGAGGTCAGGGCTCTGCGTGGACCAATAAAATTTTTCCACACCAAACTCACCTAACTGTGTCTTTATGGACCTTGCTTTATACACTGGGACACAGTCATGCTGGAACAAGAAAGGGCCTTCCCCACACTGTTCCTGCGCAGTTGGAAGCATAAAATTGTGCTTGTGAGAGTTTTACTTACACAAAAATGTTCTGAGAGCAGAAGTAAAAATGATTGGTTCAGAGATAACCAATCAGCTTGTACAGGTGGTGGGTCCAAGCAAATAGAGGAGGCGGGACCAAGACATATGATTGGTTGGTCCCACTTCCTATACAATCTGACTGGTTATCTCTCTGAACCAATCATTTCTCTTTCTCCCCTCAGAACATTTTTCTGTAAGTAAAACTTGCATAAGCTAGAATTGTTCAAATTATCTTAGTATGATCTAAGTCACTCCGCAGAGCATGTGAACCACTACATCAGAGTCCTGTGGCAGCATGCTTTACATCACTCCATACAATGTTTGGCATTGTGCTTGGTGATGTGAGGCTTGCATGCAGCTGCTCAGCCATGGAAGCCCATTCCATGAAGCTCCCAGTGCAGTTTTTGTGCTGGAGTTAATGCCAGAGGAAGTTTGGAACTGCAGTTATTGAGTCAACAGAGTGTTGGCGACTTTTATGCGTCTCATAGCTCGGTGACCTGCTCTGTTACTTTACATGGTTTGCCACTTCACGGCTGAATTTCTGTTGTTCCTCAACACTTCCACTTTGCAATAGTACCACTCAGTTAACCATGGAATATTTAACAGGTAAGAAATTTCACAAACTGACATATTGCAAAGGTGGCATCCTATGACAGTTCCACGCTTTAATACACTGAGCTCTTCAGCATGACCCATTCTTTCACAGATGTTTGTAAACCTGACTGCATGGCTGGGTGCTTGATTTTATAAACCAGTGGCAATGGGTCTGAATGAAACACCTGAATTCAATGATTAAGAGGGGCTTCAGTGTTTTTGTCCATATAGTATGTGTTAATGGCAATATTTTGGTGGCAGAAGATATACTGGATTCTTTAGGTACTATGAGAATATTATTCATGAGGAGAACGTAACAGATTATTTTTACTACGCAGGAATTTTAATCTGTTATTAATGTTTATCTAGCCCAGTGGTCAATCCATTCAGTCAAGATGCAAGGGAAGTGGCTGCTAGTCCAACAGCTGAGCCACCCAAGAAATCAGAGAAATACCTTCATGCAGTGCGGAGAACATAAGGAAACACATTTAAGAAAGAGGTGACTCTTTGCACAAGACTGAACAGAGATAATCCCCTGGAAATGCAAGGGAGAGACTCTTTCAAGTCTTTATGATACAGAAGTTCCGGAACTGTGTTCCGGCCCACTTCAAGCACTGCATATACTACTAAATAAGGTGAACCTCGTGCATCCATGCTGTAGATATCGTACCTCATTTCCCTGCATTAAAATCCATTCATCCCTGATTAGTCACACAAATGGAGCCCTTTCATACAGAGAACAGCGTATGAAGTGCCTGGTGGTTTTAGTCTTAAAATCAGAGGGCCGAAGGTCTTGCCTCAGTCTCCTGCATTGTGACGAGACTTAAAAGGCAACTGGGGACATTATTAAATGAAATTGCAGGGCATATGTAAGAATTACCTTTGGAAATAGCAGGAATACCACACTGAGCAAAAGCAGCGGGTTAGGCTTCTTATGCTGCTGACCAATCAAAAGCAGCAGGGTTAGGTTTCTTATGCTGCTGACCAATCAAAAGCAGCAGGGTTAGGCTTCTTATGCTGCTGACCAATCAAAAGCAGCAGGGTTAGGCTTCTTATGCTGCTGACCAATCAAAAGCAGCGGGGAGCCACTCCCTTCAGCTTCCAGTGCTCAGCCAGCTTGTTCCAGAGAGGATACACAAGGTCACTGGTTTTCAACCAGGAGTTCATGACCTTGTGGGCCAACCACAGGGCAGCTTGGGGAAATTTTCAAGCCCCCCTCCCTCCAAGGGAGAAAAACAATGGGAGTGAAGATGGATTTCACAACCAAAATTTACCTTTCAGTCACCTATCACCAGTGCGTCTTTTAAGTCCCAAGCTTAATTTAACACAGGAAACACACACAGCTCTCCTGACACTGACCTCTTTATTTTGGATAAAACAGAGTTAGAGTCTCTGCACCAAGATTATTATTATTTAAGTTAAAAAATAAAGATCAACAAAATAAAAACACAAGTAACATTCACATTTCAAAACAAATTCCAGAAGTGATAAAATGGATGGAAGCCTGATTTGTATAACATGTTACAAAATAAACAATAACAAATAACAACAACAACACAATAATAATAATAACAATAATAATAATAACAATAATAATAATCATCATCATAAAAAAGAATGCTTTAAACACATTGGCAGTATTGGCTTCAATCTTTTATAGGCTGCCCAATGCTTTATGGGTAATTGTATTGAAATCTGCGCATCAATGCAGATGTAAATAATTTGATGAGATCTCCCACTTTCCTGAGGCGACTCCATTGTGAACGAAACACTCAGATAAATGGCTCTCTTGTGGCAGAGAGGAGTGCAGGCATTACTGTTATGCGTCTCCTGCAGTTAAACAGCAGCACACTTCCAGGACAGGCTGCTCTGAGAGTAGTGTGTCTGGATGCCAGTCATGCCTAGATGAAGCTGTAACGTGTGTGTGTGTGTGTGTGTGTGTGTGTGTGTGTGTGTGTGCGCGCGTGTGTGTGCGTGAGAGAACACACTGTATAAACAGTTCTGGTGACCATCTGCTTCCTCTGACTGGGATTTTAGCCAGCCCAGTTTGTCCGTCTTCAGAAAGTCCGAGTGTCATTTTGAGAAAGTGTGGGGGGTGAGAGGGGGTGTCTTTCCCCAGCAGCCGGACTCTGAGAGACGGGCAGCGGCGGGTGTTGGGCGGGGGGCTGACGTCACAAGACTGCACTGCCTGCTCTGGGCGCTTGAGCAGCGGCCCCGCTGAACGGCGGTTTCCCGGATGCCCATCTACACCAACCCGAGAGCCTCTGCCCTCATCCCTGACTGCCGCAGGAGGACAGGCTATCATACAGGGAGTCGCTCAGCGACTCAGGAGTCTCCAGGGTCTGTGGCCGGCTGGGGGACAGGATGTCATCCGGCTGTTCTTTGATCAGCTCCAGCCCGCCGTCCTTGCTCATCTCCGCGCCGATTGGGGCCTGGCTTTTGCCACGCCGGGCCAGACAAACCGGAGGGGGCAGCGGCAAGCTGGCAGGGTCGGTGTCACGTGGCGTCGGCGTGCAGGCCTTCATGGCCTGAGAAAATAGGAGCATCAGAATGCAACCATGAACCAGTAATATCTGAGGAGTCAGTGAAACAACATACAGTTGCCATCTGGACCAGCCAAAGGCACAAGCGAATTAGGCGGCAATTTAGGGCCCGGTGGCCCCCAAGGCCCCCCCCCCATCTCATCACCCTGTCAGAATGGGAAGGAAGATTACAAATGACAACTAGGTTAATCACATTTTACTTAAGGCCCCGAAAACAGTTGGGCCAGCCTTGGACACACAAGACGGAACGCATGTGTTGGCGCCTGGCCTTTCCCTGACATTCTCTGAATCAAGCTCTGGGTTTCAATTACACACCAGAACTGAGGAACATCCGTCTCTCTCCCACTAGAGGATGTCTCTGATGCTGCAGGGAAACATGGAAGCTTTTCCATTTAAAGTCCATCTACACAAAACCGTGTGAAAACAATAGTGGCTGCCGTTAAGAATTCTCATTTGGGCGGGGGGAGTGGGCGAATCCAATTTGAAAAGGCAAAAAATAAAAGCCTGCGAAATATTTGCTAGTATGCAAAGAACTTAAGGTTAAAAAAAAAAAACGGTAAGATAAGGAGGCTTTGAAAGACCCACTTCAAAATATTTTTTAAAAGCTACAATTTATGGAGTATTTCCACCACCGACTGATAATGGAGTCCATTCAAAGAGAGAGAGAGAGAGAGAGACAGGCAGGCAATCAGAAATTCATGATTCCTACTTGCTTTGGTCAATCTCACTTGCAGTTTCCACAGCAACCTGCCCTAAGTAGAGAGGCATGTTTATCACTCTTATTTATAGTCAGAAAAACCCCAAGTTGCCATCTTGGCCATGGCACTGCAGCTCTCCTTCGAGCCCTTGGCCCCTTTCTGTAACACAAGTATGTAGGAACAAGTCTGTCCGCAGCAAACACAGAAGCAGTGACACGTCTTGGGTCCATGGGTTCAAGTTGCCATTTCTGACTGTGTGTTTGGCTCTAATTAGCCCTGAGTGTGAAGCAGTCTGTACGAGTGCCCAGGACCTGCATTCATAACCTGCCTCACTTCCCAGGGCTGCAACGCCTGGTTTTGTCTAATGCAAAAAAGTTTAAACAAGTATTTCCCCCGCATAGTTCTCAAGGACCCCCAGACAGTGCACTGTTTTGCTCCATCCCAGACACTATAGATTTCTGCTCCCTCCCTGCTCCTGCGATAGGGGGCCCCCTGGTGGCCACTGGGCCCTAAGCAGCCGCTTAGTTGGCTTGTGTTGATCCTGGTGGTGTCTGTATGTCATTATTAACATCCATCCATCCATCCATTTTCCAACCCGCTTATCCTACTGGGTTGCGGGGGGTCCGGAGCCTATCCCGGAAGCAACGGGCACGAGGCAGGGAACAACCCTGG
>JABFEA020000091.1:1977685-1992770 GCA_019775915.2 Cyphomyrus plagiostoma
CCCCCCCCCCCCCCCCCCCCCCCCCCCCCCCCCCCCCCCCCCCCCCCCCCCCCCCCCCCCCCCCCCCCCCGGCGCCGGCCCCCCCCCCCCCACACGTCAACCTGACACTGGATATGTGTCTAAAGAGGAGAATGGAGTTCTACTGGCACTTAACGGAGGACTCTGGAACAAGAGGGATAAAGCAAAAACTCTCTCAGCTGCCTTCTCATCGACAAAATGGATTTAGCTGACTGGTTATACTGACTGTATTTGTCAATGGCTCCCAGAACCCTGAGATGGGACCGGCTAATGAGATCAGGGTATTTCAGAAGGAAATAGAAGCAAGCAGGGACATGAAGAGGCGCTCGACTAAGATGCCAAGCCCCACCAGAAATCTGTGTGCTCTCAAGTAGTGGCGATGCTCCCCTCTGCATCACAGGTCACCTGACCTCCACATCACAGGTCACCTGACCCTCACCTTGGCCTGCCCTTCACTCTGCACAGCGGCAGACTTGTCTGGGCCTTTGGGTAGAAGCTCAGGGTTGTGCTCTGTATGGAGTTCAGATGGTAGCTGAAACGGGAGGGAAGGAAGACATTAAATATGCATTTGCTATTGAAAATACTGAATAGCATAACACAATGGTAAAAGATGAATGCTCGGCAATGAACCAAAAAGGCCCTAAGCTCAGTGATTCAAATAATAAACAGCCCTACATGCTTGAACCAAAACCCTCCCGTCGATATTTTAGATAATATAGTTGCCCTACATTAGTACTTCATTATGCTACGAAGTGTGAACAACGTTGAGTGTTAGAAACCTAATTCAGCCAGGCTAGGCTGCTATCATGCCGGTCACAGCTCCGAATCACAAGAGAGAGCAAACAATCACAAACAATAAATAACAAGAAGAAGTGTAACAGAATCTCATTTGGCTGGCAATATGTTGCCAGGCGGCACACAGTGTTAGCTTAGATTTAGGGCAGGAGCTGTTGTGAAATTGTAATTATCTTCAGTGCTTTCTGATTGGCTAAAATCACGCTACTTTTAATGATTCAGGTCTAACAAACAGGTAAACCCAGGTAACTCAGTCAATGGCGCGTGGGAAGCCTTATAGCCTTATAACTATAGTTATAATAGGGGGTACTTTACAGTTAGGTTTTTTACTAATCAGAAAAAAGATAAGACACTAATCTGGCCAGGATGCCTCCTGGGAGCCCAGAGCAGCCCATGTATGCTGACGGGCTCAAGGACGTTAGATGTACACAGTGTGCACACCCAGGTACATCAGCTCAGTAACCTACACATTCCTGAACCTGCATTCAAGTTGAAGCATTAAAAAACCTGAAGCAAAACACTCAGCAACCTTCATTATTAATGACTATAACTTTTTTAGAATCTGCCGTAGAAGATGGCCATAAATGCCTGCACAGCAAGCATATTAAATCACTTTAATTTCTGATAAAAGCACACTTTTTAACCCCTCCCCCCCCCAAAAAAAAAACAAGTTGCACTTCCAGGGTTGGGGGTTCGATTCACGCACATTCACTGCCTGTGTGTGTTTGTGTGCATGTGCGTGAGCAGATTTTGCATGTTCTTCCCGCGTTTCGTTCAAATCCTCTGGTTCCCTTCCACGGCTCAGAGGTACGCAGTTCAGGTAAATGAGGCCTCTCTGAATCGCCCACAGAGTATGACAGTGTATGTGCCCTGCAATCACCGGGCACCCCATGCAAGGTGTCCCACAGCCCAGTGCACTGCACTACCTCCTGGTCAGGGATACGGATGGAATACAGACGGATGCTAAATGCAGTCTGAATGTGTCTAGTTTAAATGCTGTATTCAAATGCCTGCGAGAGACTCGTGCCCCTTTCCCATCTCCAGGGAGTTCGAGGAATGTTAATATGGTGTAGAAGAAAGCAGGTGGGCCAGCCTTCTGAAAGGGGAGAGAGTGTCACTGCAGAGCGCTTTAAAGACAGATTCACTGACACCATCTCAAGGATGACAAAAACCATGAAACAGGGGAGCCATAAAATCATTTCAATTATCCGTTTACTGAGGCTTTCATCACCAGTATAGTTCCACTGCACAAATTGTGCGAGTATCTATCCCAGCACAGAGGAGTATATATCATTTTTTAGTTTTCTGACATCTGAAGCTTTAATTGACAGCCAATCTGGAACTGTGGCACCATCATTTCTATTTATTTGCATTTTACATTTAGCCACACGCTTATTTATGTGTCCGCATAATGGCCATCACAGAAAGGAAGTTCAATTATAAAAAAGCATCCTGAGACTAATCACAGTTGTTTTTCTGTTTGCTTTTTTTTTGTTTTAATTTTTAAAAGCAATTAGCTGTATTCATTTGAGCCTTTTGTCCAGGATTTTTTCAAATGGCACACGCCTTCTGTTCAGCTGTAAAAGTGAACATTTGCTTTCTTACTACATTGTGGGCTGCACTTGGGGACCACAAGTGGGAAGCAGTACGTTGGCTAAGACCAGATTAGTGACATTAAGGCGCCTGGTTATGGATGCAGAATCAACCTCGCTGTTGTACCTTCAAGCCTGACACTAAACAAACAGCTCCAGCAACGGCGGCCATCTTCCTTTGGCCTTAAGTGTCAGCCATAAAAACAAAGGCTGAGACCAGCTGACTCATTGTTTCCCAGCAGAAACCCTTTCAAAGAACTACACTGATATTTCATTAACTCAAAAACTCAAAGACAAGCCTCATGACATATTTACTCAGTAAAAGGTGGCATTTACATGTATTTATTTGGCAGATGCTTTTATCTAAAGCAAAACACGCACATGTTTTTTAAAAAGCAGGGTAAGACCTATAGCAACTGGGGGGGGGGGGGGTTAAGGGCTTTACAAAAGGTCACTCGCTGGCCGCGGGAGGTAACCAGTGACCTTCCAGTCACAGACACTAAGTTCTAAGCCAGTGAGCCACACACAGCCCCCAAAGGAACACCATGGAAGTTTGAGCCATACAGAGGAGAGCCTTCTGTAATACAGGCACACACACACACACACACAAACACACACACACACAGAGCTGGAGATTCTCACCTGCTGTCCTGTGCTGAACTGGCTGTGCAGCTTCTGATGAAAGAACTCTGTCAAGGTCCGGTTCTGCCTCTCCAGATCGAACACCCGCATTTTCAGCTTAATGCACTCTTCTCGCAGGTCCTGGTACACATGCGCACAAATACATTTTTTAAAAGTTATTCAAGAGAAAAGAGACCCTTCTCCACATCAGGAGCAGCTAACATTTGTAAATGTGAAGATGTAATGCTTTGTGTAATGATTGGTAAGAATTTAACGATTGAACGTGCTTTATTTTCCATTTGCACAAGTAAAGCTTCTCCTTGCTGACCCCATCTTGCAATCAATAGCTTGGGGGTAACAGTGTAGGATCAGCAAATGTTCAGCACCCCAAGAACTGGGGGTTAAGGGCCCTGCTCATGGGACCATGGTTCTGTCAAGGCTGAGGCTTGAACCAGTGACCTTCTGATCACAGACTTGGCCTGATGAGTCACTCACTGGTCCCAAAAATAACTGATGCTTTATTGATCCTCGTGGGGAAATTCTCTTTATGCCTCCCCCAACTTGTTCACCCCTAACCTGCCACGAGGGACAGCCACCTGTTATTACATGCAGGAAGCTGGGGAATAAGGGCCTCACTCAAGGACCCACAGATGTGCCGAGGCCAGGCTCACACTGGCAACCTTCTGATCACAAACACAGAGGCTTAGCCCACTGAGCCACACCCTGCCCTGTTTGTTTGGACGCTCAAACACGCAACACATCGGCATTTTAAACCCATTCAACACAAACAACCACATACTGGCCAGCACTATAACATGCATCATGAGAAAGGATTAAGCTACAGAAAGAGTTGCCAGGCTGGATTTTTCACCCTTAGATGGAGGATGCTCCTTACCTTTTGGTTGAGTAGAGCTTGTACAACATGATTGGCCACCTTTAAAACAAAAAAGACACATGGAGATGTATTGGAAACACCATTAATACACAGAAGGAAAGTAATGATCTTTTACCAGAACTAACAAGGCTGATTACATGCATTAACAACATTGCGTTGGGTGCACTCACATCACACACACCTCGAATTAGGTGCATTAACCTATTGCACACTTACCTCATCCAGGCACCTTTCATACGCCTCTCTCTGGCTCTCGTTTGCTAAAGCTAATGCAGAGTTTTCTGCCTGTGAAGGTCGGGGAAGGAGAAAAATCAATAGTTTTTAGTACAGACATTTTACGGTTTATATATTAAGCAGATATTTTCATCCAAAGCAGCATACATTTTTAATTTTTTTTATTTGAGAAAGTAGGACAGTCCTCGGAGCGACTGAAGTTAAGGCCCAATGGTGAAATGATTCTGCCGACCCTGGGATCTGAATCAACGACCTTCTGTTTAATAACATTTTCAGTATATCTGAAAATTAATCTGGGTTACTTCCAAAAGCTGTTTTCATTGGGTGAGACCAAGATTCCCCCAGAAATTTTGACCTAGAATTTGTATGAATTGATTAAGATCATTTGAGAGGGAACTGTAGGTGGAATTGAGGAACGTCTTTGCATTTGAGCATTGAGCATTGAGCATCTCGGACTTGGAGAGGAAACAGTTTTTCCAGCCCTCAAAACAGATGTGAGATGCTTCTCTCACACAGAGCCGAGTCTTAAACAGCAGACAATCCCAAATGCAACCATAACGCAAAGTGAGGACAATTTTTAAAAATAATCAAAATAAAAAGAGCAGGGCTGGATAACACTTGGGCACCTTTCTGCAGCAAAGTCCAGACTCGAGCAGAGTAATGGCACAATTTTTTCAAATGTCTAGCTGCACACATTCACTTTTCCATTCACTTATCTTTGAATTTCTCAACAATGCTTGAAATCAAATAAAATACAGTGGCATCTCGGTTCTCGAACTCGCTAGAACTCAAATTTCTTGAAAGTCGAACAAACCAGTTTGACCTAGAACCACATCTGAATGCTGACCTAATATAAATTGTACGCGCCAAGAAATGAGTCATACTACACAATTCTTACTTGAATGCCTTCTTCACAGACTGGACGATTAACCAAATAAAGCAGCGCAACATTACAGTAACTAATAATAATAAACCACTACCTTACGTGTACCATTAGAGCATTTATGTCATTTATTTAAACTTTATTTTACCATGTGAATTAATTGAAAACCAGTTCTCACTGCTTTACGTGATATTTGGGAAAAATAGCAGATTACGCTTCACAACTGCCTGGGATACAAATGTCATGCGTGTAACTAAACTCTTCAGCCAATAAGGGCAAAGGTGTGTCATCACAGAGGCGGTCCCACTTTTTGCAGCCGGGTGACAGGTCACAATGCATCTAACCATAATGCATTGTGTCAAGATCAGAATGCGTTGCTTTAAGCCAGCACTGTAAGCAAGTCGAACGCACCCAATGACCGGACTGGGAAACAAACTGAAATGCGGATTTAATATTGAGGACTAATGACAACAACCAGAAACAGCTGATGACATGGGGATCTCACACAAAGTTAACGAGGGGGTGTGGCACACTGAAGGAGCGGCCAATCGGGGCAGGACAGGGGTAATGTTGGGATAAGAACTTTATTGATGTGGAAGCCATTAAGAAAAAATGCTCTTCTTGTTTTATCCTGTTCATTTTGTGCTTAAATGCTAAAAAAACACATATTTAGGTGTAATTTTGGGGGGCCGGGAACCCACACAAGGTTAACGGGGGGGCATGGCACATGGAAGGAGCAGACGATCGGGGCAGAACAGGAGTAATGTTGGGATGAGATCTTTATGGTTTTGGAAGCCATTAAGAAAAAAATTCTCTTCTTGTTTTATCTTGTTCATTTTGTGTTTAAATGCTAAAAAAATTGGACTGGGAACCAATTAATTGGTTTTCCATTATTTTTTATGGGAAAAATTCGATCAGAACTCGAACTTTTTAGGATTCAATCCGGAGTCTAGAACGGATTAAGTTCGAGTACCAAGGTACCACTGTAAAAGCTACTGAGAGCAAACATTATTACTATTCTAGAAAGGTAGACAAGCCAATTAGACTCTGATGTTCAGCTTGAGTTGACGGCCACAAAGTCAAAGGACTGTAAGATGAACACTCACTGATTGTTATCTTGTTGAGGATTAAATTGTACTTGTGGATCAGGGTTTGCTGAAGACAGAGCAGAATGGGCTGCTAGCTACTGGAACAAAGCAATGACAATGCAAGCAACGTACTGTGAACCTTCCTTCATCTAAAATAAAAAGCCAGAGGGAGAAGCAATGTGGGATTTATGTCCCCCCAAGAGACACGATGGCGTCAGGAGGCTGCAGATGGTTTGGGGGGGGTTTCCTCTCGTCATTCACACTTTGGCAGAGTGTTGTATAAATCTGAACTCAAATTCAATACAGCATTTTTTCGTAACGCTGCACAGTTCAGTGGACAAGCGTGAAAAATGTGAAACCTACAGCACCACAAGAGTCAATATCATTAAAATGAAATAGACATTAAGGACCCGCTGAGGGTAGGTGGAGGTCAAACAGAGATGTTCTGTTAGTAACTCATGTTAGACTAGATCTTTTTTAATCAAGCTCTCACCATCTTTTTAAAAAAGAAGCACTACCAAGCAATTACTATAAATACATCATGTTGACTGACAGACAGACAAACAGACAGACATAGTTCAAAAGGTTTTGAACCGAGGGACCACAGAAACATTTTGGGAAATTTGATAAAATGTTGATACACTCATACGTACTATGGACTCCATGTTACAAAACTTCTGGCACCATCTCAGAAAATAAAAAAATAAATAAAATAAAATTCCTAGTTGATTTCTTTGCTATTGATTACAAAAACCCAAAAGGCAAGTAGTGTCCAACCTCACAAGTGGGTGGAACAATACTGGCAGCGAAAAAACTAAATACAGACAGGATAAATCTCATTAACTGTATGTCCAACAACAAAGAATGGTTTTCATTTCAGTACTGCCAGATCGAGACCTGTTAACCATCTTTGATGTATGGCCTCACTGTGTACAAGTTAAACGTATTATCCGTGCATTTGCTTAATGCTGTGAAATGTACATGATAACATGTATAGTTCAACTATATATATATATATATATATATATATATATAAAAGCGAGACAGAATGTAGGAAATCTGTGCGCCACCTTTAATTTGTGCCCTATAACTAACGATGGTTTCCAAATAATGACTGTAAAGTCACAGTGCCACAGATCTTTTTAAATCAAGACATAGTTCAGTTTGTTTTATAGCGAAACACCCCTATAATGCATTCTGTTTCACAGATGTTTGATTGGCCATAACTGGCTTTGAATGCTAAACGGAATGACACAACGCAAAAATGACAGTCAAGACAACTGCTCAAAAAATTCCCTTGAACCATCTTTTTAATTAAAGACCATTTTTAAGAAAAAAATACCCCTATAAAAAAAACAGCACACACTATACTGAAGTCTTAATTCAGAGAGGAGCACATCTTTGTATGAAAAACATTTTTTATTTTGGGAAACCCCAAAATAACCCCAGCTGGCTATAATTTGTATTTGCACTCAGTACCACCACACAAAGTACACTCTGGCATGATGCAGAAGGTCCTTTGTGAGCAGAGGTGTCAGACCGCGACGTCACCCAGGTCCACATTTACCTCCAGCTCCCTCAGCCTCTCCAGCAGTTCCCTGCTGCTCTCCAGTTCCTCCAGGTATGGCTCAACATCGCCCTCTTCTGACTCCAATGCCTCATCACAGTCTCTGGGCTCATTGTCTTCAGACATCTCCACCTGAAACTAAGGCAACAAACCAACGCCTGCTTGGATCACTGGTGTCATTGCTTACATAAGCAACTACTAAAGTAAAAATTAAATAAAACAGGAGCAGCCTGTGAGTTTAATCAAAAAATAGGAAAAGCTTGGCTGATGCAGCTGGATGTTCATAATGCTATTAATTATAATACTATATAAAAAGTAGGTGCAATTCTGGTGGTATTTCTTCAACACCAATGGCAGGAGGTTAGAAATGCTTACATTACATTTCACCTCGGGCAGTAAAATGCTCACTGCTGCCATTCGACCCCTCCCACACCTGTCATGTTCATTAGTCACAAAAAGGTGCTGCGTGATACACACACCTGCAATTATATGCTTACTCAAAGGTCCTCTCTGTACTGCCTGGGACAACACAAAGTAAAATACAATACAATATTAACACAAATACAACTTAGCTAGTAACAAGAGAAGTGCTAGAGCAAGAAAAATGATAAAATGGCAACAATAATAATCTACACCTTCGGGCTGCCCTTGAAAGGCGATCCTGTACATACATACATACATACATACATACATACATACATATATATGAGAAGCAGTTAGGGCCAGTTCAGCAGGATGTACCACGGCTTCTGTGGAAATATATTGCTGACTAACTGGAAAAGGAAAACACTAGCGGGTGTAATACAAGAAACAAAAAAGTTCTTTAGAAAATCTGAATGAGAATTTTCACACCTATGGGCGAGCATTATTTATTACTGCTATAGATGTCTTTCCATTAGGTCATTTCCCAGATAATTCCTAAATAAATTTTGCCTCACACATTCCCTGGATCTGATTCCCTAATTATAAATAATAACAGCAGTTATTAAAGTAGTAGGAGTAATTAGACACGTCAGGGATTGCTGGTTGAATGAGCCCGGGCAGGTTGCTATGAAGATGAAACTCTCCTCCGTTGGACTCGGACCACACTGAGGCGCCCTTCCAAAGGAACGTGGGAGAGATGGCGCCGGATTCCAGAGACCAATCGCAAGCCACTGCGGGAGCCAAGTGCGCAAATCGGGGAACTGCATACGGAACCCAGCAGAACCCAATCAGGCGATTACGCAAAGCCGTAGGACCTTTTAAGAACCATCCTGGATTTTTATACCAGGGATGGCATGTCCCAAGAATCAATATGGCCAGCCTTGGTCTTCGGCAAAAACTAGAGCAGAAGAATACGGTGCCTACTAGTGGTCACAAGGTGTAAAACAAACAACAAATACTATATCGATATAATGGGAGGGGGCACTGCTAAAAACAGCTACTTTTGACCGAGGTATGTCCTTGCAGGACTCAGGAGTATAGGAATAGGTAAGAGGTATAAAGACATCCTAATTTAGATACATTAAAGGTCCTCGAATGGTTGTGAAGCGCTTTAGCCAATCAATACTCAACAATCCAGCCCATTCTCAGACCTGAACAAACACTGGCAACAAAGCAGAAAGGCTTCCATTCTCATCACATCCCCCCCCCCGATATTTCCTGAGTTTCAGAGTAAATAAAATGGACTTACAAGGATTGAAACCAGCCTGGTTATCGATTCATTGGATATCGGGGTGTTTGTACTATCGACAGACTGCTCACTTTGCATTCATGAATGGACACGTGTTTTGCATGTTATTATATGACTGAGAGCATCGTGTCACGCACCATTTGGTTGATGCACATCTTACTGCTTGGCTGCACCCTACGGTTTCTATGCCCTAGATGCACACGTGTGTGTGTGTGTGTGTGTGTGTGTGTGTGTGTACAGCAGTTAGAATGACCCCCACACCTTTGCACCTGGCTTTCCTCAGAATGGAACAGATGGAGGCGGCGATGTCAGCCCTAAGCCAATCTCTCTGCAATCGCTGTCTGACGGGCAACAACCTGCAGGGGAAGAAGAGAAAATATTAGGATAATTTTCACATTAGTCTCACCCCTCTCCTTTCTTGCACCGTGTGGTTCTCCTTAATGATAGTGCACCGAAAACCTCGTACAGAGTGATAAGAACAGGGGCTGCTGTCCGCGGAGTAACCAGCCTGTCAGGCCACAGGGTGCAAATCTCTTCCTGTTGCCTGCATTTCGCAGCAAAGCGCCAGGTTTTACCAGACAGAATTTGTACAACAGCCAACTGCATACAAACTGCAAAATCAAGCCAGAAGTCGATGTGCCAAACAAGGAAGCAGACAAACATTAAGGCCACCCTTTCGTGTTTAATCCACCCCCCCCCCCCCTTTTCATGAAACACCACACTAGAGAAAACAGAAGGTCAAACACAAAGTCTGTGTAGCACGTAGCCTCAAATCGGCTACAAACTGCTGATAAAATTATACTGATGGATGGAATGATGTCATCCCGGCTGTACTGTACAGTTCCTCCCCGCTGTTCTATAAACTCCTCGGCGATTGTGGCTCCGCTGCTCCCTGCGTCCCCTGGTGAGGCGGCAGTGTGGTCCTGCTTCGCTCTGACTCAGCAGAGCTGCTGTGTGATAGACCTCAAGCCTGGAGGCCCAGGGCCACAGAGTGAACCATGTGTCCTGTCGACAGCCCAACACAGACCAGCGGGAGACAGCCAGACGCGACCATCATGGGAGAGTGTGTTACATTAACACGGCCAATCAAAGCCGCCATCCACCACAGAGAGCTTCTCCGAAAACGGGGAAAAATGTAACAAGCAGAGGAAATGCATGATTCATCTATGATTCAGTCTGGACACAAAACTTCATAACCAATCCACTGTCACATCATCAGCAAAAACATATTCTAATTAATTAGACAAAGCTAGAATAACACACACACACACACACACATTTGATTTCATAACGGGAACAAACACACTAATTACTTTAAACACTGCTGTTAAAAAGGATTGAGTCTCCAGGGTGGACTCAACCACACAAAAAGGAATGAAGGAATTAATTACAAACTGAAACTCCAAGAATGCAATTTAATATATTTTCATTTTGCCATGACACGCCGGTGTCCTCAGAGCCTTCAGCCGCTCCGGGGTTAACCCCACACTATCCATCCCTTTGGGCTGAGTTGATCCCTTCAGATCACAGTGACCCTCAATTACATTACGTTGTTCCCCAGAAGCACCCCCAGCAGCATAGGGGGGATCTGTCCGGCTGGCACCCCCTCCGGGCCGAGTCGCGCAGCAGCCACATTTTAACGGCACCAGGACATAGGAGGAATGTTCATCAATTCATGTGAGCCACAAGAAAGCCAGAGTTAGGAGATGAGAGAAATGCAGATGAACAGGATCACAGAAGAAAAATGAACAGTGGCCTTAATTGACTAGTATTTTTGGAAGATTGCTACTGACTCTCCAACACTGTCCAGCTGATCTGCAAAAACGCAGCGTGCTCTGACCTGAATGAAGGTCAGCGGAGGGGAACTCCAAGGTCATTCGGGGGCTCTGAGGCACAGACGCACCAACCGGGAGCCCATTCAAGGCACATTCACAACGTCTTTAGCCGTGCCGTGCATTGGCGCGGGGGTCTGGAGGGGGGCTCCTGCAGGGAGTCACCTGCTTGCATTCCTCAGAAGCCTCACAATCTGCACTCTCCAAAACTGCCCGGGAAAAACTTCACATTTACATCCACGTCACACTACAGTTACAGCCTCCACTTTAAGGGAGCCGACTCTAACCCATCGTACTGGGAAAGGGTCATGGGCTGTCATTTTAAAGTTTGATGCGTCTCGTACAGAGTCATGACATCCAGAACTAATGGTGGCAAAATGGCTCACACTTCGCAGTTTAGGAAATTAAGTTCAAATTAGTCAATATAATTAGTTTGAAATGATCGGTTGATTCTATTATAAACAATTTGATTCGGCTAAAAGCTGTGAAAGTCACAGTGTCAGAGTTAATGGACAGCTGTGCAAAATTTTGTTTGATCAACGTAAAAATGCATGAAATCATGGGCCACAAACAACGTTGTGGCGGTGAGAGCGGATTAATGTCCTCACATTTCTAACTCAGAATACATTTTACATGAATTTCAAAATAATACTAATAGTTTGAAATGACATATAACAACAATTTGACATTTATCATCATGGGGATAAAATGACAAGTTGCAGCTTCTATCATTTAAAAAAAAAATATTGTCACTAAAAATCTTTTTCCTCTTTCTGTACATATTTGAAACTGAAGTGATATAATGATATACAATTCAAAACAAACCTTTTAGCTAGACTAAATGCCCTTTAACACACTTTGTAGATACTTCAGACTATATATAAATATATAGCACACAGAGTTTGACTAATCTAATCATTCTTCCTGACTGAACAGTATCTAGAAATTAAACCGTATTTCCAAGGCAGCTAAAATTCTACAAGGAAAATTTTATCCAAGCCAAACCAGAGGCTTTTTTTAAACTGACCCTGACCACAGAGTCAAAAGCAAATTATAAATCCAGTACTAAGTGGCAGCTTCTCTGTTTTTACAGTCTGTTTATACCTAATGGAAAGAGGGTTCTTTTTCAGTCAGGCACTCACAAGGATCACTCGCGGGTCCTTCTGGCATCCCCAGCATCTGTAGGACTTCTGTTTAAGGACCGATCTCACGGCTGCCGGGCCGGAGTCTCTCGTTACTCCTGTTCATTTTGATTCAGAGTCCTTCTTCCGTCACCAGGTTCACCAGAGCACAGCCCTTGGGCCGATCCGGTTTCGGAGTGGCAGGAAGTACAAGCAAATCCTGCCTCCAACCCCTCAACACACCTGTCATACGACGCAACACGCATTCCGATCTTGCAACTAACTGGGGAACACTGGCGTGGCCAGTAAGGTAAACCAAAAGCAGGGGGAATATAACTGACCTGGGTGTACGGTACAGGCATGTCTTACCCACTCAGTCACAGATCATCGCAGCCAAACGGTATCCCCAGACAAAATGACACAGAAAGACGCTGACACGGGAATTTGAAAGGACCGTAAGGAATGTCAGGCATGCTGCACGCGGTGTTACCCGGCCATGTAATTAGCATTGAAAAAAGCAGATAAAACATGTACAAATCCCATCATATGTCAGTTTACCGACTTCAGCAACCATGCTGCTGTGAAGCAGAACAAGGACAAGAGGATGCAAATTCGTCTTTATGGGGGGGGTGAGTGCTTAATGGGGTGGGAAGAGGCCCTGTGGAAAATGTACCCTTAATTAGCTATAACTCGCACACTCCCCATTCTTAAGGGGCAGAAGCTCCATGACCAGCCCTGTGGGGGGCCTGTTGCTGACGACGTGTGCCTGGGGGGGGGGGGGGGGGTATTCCTGACCCCCTGCCCCTGAGCCATCCCGTCTCCCTCTGTTTGCCGGCATGGTATCCTACCCAAAATGCCGCCTGTGAAACCCTGAGAGGCCCAGTGGGCTTGGAAACAGGAATCAGGCTGTAAATTCCTTAAACACACAGATATAAACGCGACACACGCCACAGCAGCCTGGCCCAAACCAAGACGGTGGGGGACATACAGCGACTCCCCGCTCCACGGTGCTCATGGAAACAAGCAGTACCTTCCTTCCTCTAACGCCGACGTCCTTCCTCCTGGAAGCTGCGCATCGCTATGCTCTCCGCTCCCCCAGCAGCGGCGTCCTGGAAGCCCAGACCTGCGATTCCCGGCATGGGCAGCGCGGGCTGCACAGATCACCGCCGCTCTAACGCCGCCGAGCCCAGACAGCAGCCTCTCTTAGCGCTGCCGCCTCCCCGCTCTCCTTCCGCGCGCCGCACACAGACTACCGCTGCACTCCTACAGCATATTGTGTGGCTGCGCCGACAGGAGAGGCTGCCATGTCTCCCATTGTTCCAGTGGCTGAGATGAGAGCGCGAGAGAGAGAGAGAGAGAGAGAGAGAGAGAGAGAGGGAGAGAGGGAGAGGCAAGCTTCCTGGACTGCCAGGCCCTGCCTACTACAACAGCTGTGGGTTCCCCCCTCCAGCCTCTCCCCCCCCCCCCCACTGCTCATGCTACCGCTTGAAATTAACCCTTTAGCCGCTGGGGTCGGAGGGACCACAAAAGGCAGCCGCGGCTTCAAAAGGAACAATGCCAGGCGAGGAACAAAGCCAAAGGACGGGGCACGAAATCCGGCCAGCCCCAGGGCCCGGGGCCCGGGGCCCGGCACACGGCTCTGCCGCCAGTGTTTTTACACCCTGCTCATCATCACATGAACCGTGGACTGCGCTGCGGGTCACGATGGGAGGAAGGGGGGAAAGAAAAAGAAATCATACATTTTGGATTTGGCGAGATGTTAGCAAGGCAAGCAGCCATTTTCAATTCCAGCAATCCTGCTCAACAGAGTTTCGGGGTAAAAATTCATAAAGCGATGATGGTGTTTGGGAAGCCAGCCATTGTAATCTGGGCAACTTAACCACCTGATTACCAAACCTTGAGGGACTGGTAGGGGGGGGAGGTGAGGAGGAGGAGTTTATTTGTGTCTTGAAAAGCGGGGTTAGCGTCGAGACAGCATGTGACACTGGGCAGGTGGGCAGGACCCACACTAGACCCCCCCGCACCGACCCACAGAGCATGACAGAAGGAAGACTTAGCCAGTCAAAGAGGGAAGGACTGTTGTGCACTGGTGTGTGTGTGACGAGCTGAAAGCTCCCGCCCCCCCGTGACAAAAAGGCACCTTTCTGATCCCCGAAAGGAGTGCCCAACACAGACCTTCCTAAAGGACACCCCCCAAAGCTGCAACAAACTATCACACAAAGCAGCCAAGCCAACCCCCCCCACGCCATTTACACTGAAGGAAAATTCCTCAAAATTGCTGCAATTATCCAGAAAGGGCTCTAGTACTATAAAGACACCAAGGGTTAGGAGAAAAGTATTTGAAAGACAAAAGTCAGGGAGCTAAACGCATCCAGCGGGCAGCATAACTGGACGAGGACGTAATGAATCAATTAACCACCTACACATTTGGGCCCAGAATGAGGTCTACTTACAGACATCTAAGGCAAGGACTCAAGGCGTGTTTGGGCTTAACTGGGGAAGGTGGGAGGCACATTTTTTTCATCCCCTCCTGTGACATAACATACCTCCTTTGTGACGTCAGCTTTATTGTCAAATCTGTGCCAGATTTCGAAGCATGAGCTTAATAAAAAGCAATGCAGCCAAATCCTGCACGAAGCTCGTAAACGCTAATGAACTGCCAGCCCACGTTCTGCACATTCGGCCGTCTGCAACTGGGGGGGGGGGGGGGGGGGGGGGGGGGGGGGGGGGGGGGGGGGGGGGGGGGGGGGGGGGGGGGGGGGGGGGG
>JABFEA020000091.1:2011483-2040891 GCA_019775915.2 Cyphomyrus plagiostoma
ATACATACATACATACATACATATATATATATATATATATATACATATACACACACACACACACACACTTTAGATCTAATTACATATGCAGTTGTCCCCTTTAACATGATACTTTCACTGAATTATTGCAGGAAAAAGCTGAAATCACTATCAGGAGACTCCCCACAGGATTATATACTGGTCATGTAATCATACTAATCATGTAGTACATTATATTTTAAATGCTATGATCTGTAAAAGGAAACATTCAGGACAGACATTACAGAGAACTTTAATGATGTTGGGTCACTAATGACATTTTACTTACATACTTATTTGGCTTAACTCTCAATCACTGAACCCTCTAAAGTCAAAGCAAATTTTCTAATCTAAAAAAGCCAAAACAGGCCAGCAAATTTCCAGCTCTCACAATTGCTAGTTTTAAGGCCCTGCTCTTTTTTCATTAGTTTCTCCCTTCAGAAGTTTAGAAGCGCCCCCATCTGTCTCATTAGTGCAAGAACAAGGCATGCCAAACACCAACACTGCAAGCTAAATTGTTGGTGGCCTTTCAATGCACAACCACATCAATCCCAGCCCTCATTTCAGACACAGAGGCCAATCAAATATTTCCGTAAACAGGAAGCAGACCAACAATATTTGCTTCCTTCCAGACAAGCCAGCACTTACAGTCACCTAGTTATATTTAGGGTGTATAGAGAGAGGAAATGAGAGAGACTTACTGAAGTATTTGCCAACAAGATACACACACAAATAGGAAAAGATTAAGTCATTAAGCCGCTTGTAAGAGAAAATACTAGAAAGGCCGACGTGTCTCAGGTATCACAGCACAAACCTTCAGGTACATTGGAGTGCAGCTCCTCCCATTCAGGATCCCTTAAAAAGGGCTGCATAGTAATAGTGCTCAATAAATTAATATTAAGTTTCAGAAATGGCGTTATATTTAAATTCACCACCCTTTGCTTTGTTCCACAATGGAGGAAGTGCAGCATCCTGTATAGAGCCTAAGAGATCCTGCTGATGATACCTACATCACAATCTTAAAAAGACACACATACACACTTCATTACTTACCTGTAATCTTATTCCAAATACATCCAAAGAAACTAGTGAATTCAAACATGCAAATTAATATTAAAGCTGATACATGGAAATTACAAGAAAAGCCAATGAATAGCATTAAACAACTTTTAAAATACTTTTTTATTCCATTCAGGAAAACTACACAATTAAGCAGACAGTGTAGCCTTCAGTTCTCTTCATCCCTTCAAGCATGGCTCCAGTGTGAAGATAAGTCAATGCTGCCACGGGTAGTCTCATTCCAGGATATGCTGGATATCTGTGCAAAGAAAGAATTCAAATGTAAGAAAAAAAATGTATACAGCTGAACAATGTGGAGAGTTTGGAGGTGAGAAGCACTGCACCAAGAGCGTGGAACATGTTCGATTACAAGTAGAAAATCGAGGGCTTTAAAATAGCAAATGTTCCTTCCAACTGAACTGGATTTCCCCTTTTCAACACAGGGGATACCCAACAGACCATTGAAAGGCTATAATTTTGGCCTCTGTTTGAAACCAGCAGTTACAGGCAACTGCTGGTCTTGATTCAGGGCCGTAGTAACTTTCCAAGCTCCGGCAGAAGAAGGGAGCATGCAAAGGAAAACAAAGAACACGAGAGGGCTGCGTTTTATTTAACTGCAGAATTACCCGCAACGGCCATTCTCAAAGTCAACCATATTGGGGCCATTTTCAAAATATAGTCGATACGGTTTATTCTTTATAACAACGTTACCATTAAAGAAGTCACATTGATAAAACAATTAAGTGGTCCGGAGGGACTCTTCACGTGGCCAGGCCACTACGTGGCGAGCGCCAGGAGCCCGAACCGAAAGATAATGCTGGATTACCGGCAGAAAGTCAGATCCCGATGATAAAAACACATGGGAATACTTCTACTTCATTAACGATATACTGCCGTCATCGAAGGGTCCACGTCTTACTTAAAAGCACAGCCATTTTATCAAAACAGTTACGCACGTATATTTTTTGTAAACAGCCCAATTTAGAAATAAATGTCGCAATTGTGTCCCAACAAATTATCTTAGTCCTTAACACGTAAAAAAAAATCTTTAATTACCTTACCTATTACCTCTTAACTGGAACGCAGCACCAACTACACTAAACACGTTTCCGTCCACTTACTCTACGGTGTTAATGGCGCTTCAATCCTGTTTTAAAGGCCGATACCGCCACCTACCGCGCTGGAGTATGACGTAAAGCGTCTGCACTGACCACACTGAAAGGGGTGTTTTTTCATTTTTATTAAAGTACATAATGATCTGGACGGCTCCCATTCTTCCCAGTCAGGATAAAGAGTGCTCCCTGGATTGCATGGCCGTCTTTCACAGCATAAATATATACATACACACTATGGGAAATTAGGAAACGTTTGACTACATGTCTTTGGCTTACAGGATGAAACCCCCCCATCACTGGGAGAGTGTGCACGCACACACATACACACACACACACATACACACAGTAGTGAGATATGAACCTCCAATCCAGGTATAAGATGACCGAGTTTCCCACTGAACTGCCATGCCACTAAAGGAAAATTAAATACTTACTAATTATGTACCAATGTGTAATGCGATGATTGGTGTGTTAAATCCAGTACAGTACATTTAATTAGATTATTCAGCATGTTTTTTTTTTAAAAAATAATATTTTCCCAGTTAAATCAGTTGACCACAGGATTTGAACCAACAACCTTCTAATCAGAGAGCCACACATCACCCAGGTACATAATTACTGGAGAATGGCCAGTCTCTGCCTCCACAACAGTTACAGGAGACATTCAATATAGTAAGAATGTAGCCCAGTTCCTTATTCCTGAACAGCTCCTCAGGGTAAATAAAGATTCTCATTCTTTAGTCACATGTGGCTGTGAGCATAAATATCACGATTGCAGCAGGCCCATTTATTTTGACTGCAGTATTGAGTTGTCATATTTCAGTTGATTCCCAGGGAAGACCACCTGCTTTAAAATGGGAAATAATGTTTTCAAAATTTTGGGTCAGCCTCAGTCACTCCAAATTTCAGGCCTGACAGGCTGGTCGGAGGGCAGCCAAGTCCCATTCAGACCCGGACTGGCCATCTGTCATACCGGGCAATTTTCTGGTACGCCGATGGATATCCGGGCCTGCAAATCTCATTATGGGAATGCATGGGTGGTGGGTCTGAGGAAAAGTCCAGGACCAATTTTTAATCCTTGTCTAGCCTTGGTCCTATTCAACATGCTTACATGACAAGTTATTATAGAAATGAAGTATGGAATATGCTGCTTTTTGCCATCTGTGGCTTGTGCAACTATACAACAATTTTGTTATTATTTCGCTCAGTTAGGCAAGGAGAAATTTTAAAAAGGCACCAAAGATGAGTGATAAGAAAGAATTATAAAGCACATATTATGATGCAGAAACTGAATTTTCCCCAGATTTAGATTTCAATCGTATCCCAAAATGTTTTAATTCAGCTAAAATCTAAATAAATTACTATGTTATTTTAAAATGTTGTCACTATTACAACTGTGCTGTTCCACACGACTCCATCCATTGTTCACCTCTCCGCTTATACAAGAATAAAGTAAATCTCTTCATGATATCTACAGTTTTGGGAATAACATGTGTTGGTTTTCACAAAGTTTGCTGCTTCAGTGTTTTCCCCCCTTGGGCGTCTTCAGTGTCAGATGTTTCTATGATATACTGAAGTATAATTGTGAGCATTTCATATGTGTTAAAGGCTTTTATTGACAATTACATTAAGTTTATGCAAAGAGTCAGTATTTGCAGTGTTGGCCTCTGCAATTCACCCTGGCGTGCTGCCAATCAACTTCTGGGCCAAATCCTGATGCAAATTTTTGTTTATCCACCCACCTCTTGAGGATTGACCACAAGTTCTCAATGGGATTAAGGTCTGGGGAGTTTCCTGCCCGTGGATCCAAAATGTTGATGTTTTGTTCGCTGAGCCACTTAGTTATCACTTCTGCCTTATGGCACGCTGCTCCATTGTGCTGGGACAGGCATTGTTCATCACTGAACTGTTCTTGGATGGTTGGGAGAAGTTGCTCTCGGAGGATGTTTTGGTACCATTCTTTATTCATGCCTGTGTTCTTAGGCAAAATTGCGAGTGAGCCCTTTTCTTCTTCGGGAAATCTTTTTCCCGGATGCCCCAAACAATTGGAAAGGGGGGAAAATGACTTTACCCCAGTCCTCAGCAGTCCAACCCCTGTACTGACACCAGGCCATCCTCCAAAAGTCTTCTCCTCGCTGTGCATGCAGATGCACTCACACCTGCCTGCTGCCATTCCTGAGCAAACTCTGGTGGATCCCGCAGCTGAATGGAGATGATCCTGGCGCTTGCAGGACTTTCTTGGACACCCTGAAGCCTTCTTCACAACTACTGAACCTCTCTCCTTGAAGTTCTTGATGATCTGATAAATGGTTGATTTAGGTACAATCTTACAGAGAGCAATACCCTTGCCTGTGAAGCCCTTTTTTGTGCAAAGCAGTGATGACTGCATGCGTTTCCTTGCAGGTAACCATGGTTAACAGAGGAAGAACAATGATTTCAAGCACCACCATCATTTTAAAGCATCCAGTCTGCTATTCTAACTCAGTCAGAAGGACAGAATGATCTCCAGCCTTGTCCCCCTTCAACACTCTCACCTGTGTTAATGGGAGAATCACTGAAATTATGTCAGCAGGTACTTTTGTGGCAGGGCTGAAATGCAGTGGAACTTGGTTTTTTGTTAAGTTCATTTTCATGGCAAAGAGGGACTTTACAATTAACTGCAATTAATCTGATCACTCTTCATAACATTCTGGAGTATACGCCAATTGCTATCATAAAAACTGAGGCAGCAGACTTTGTGAAAACCAAAACTTGTGTATTCTCAAAACTTATGGCCACCACTGTACAGATGGCAGCAGCAGCCCTCGTCATTTTAACATGAGAAGTGAACGCGAATGGAAGAAACTCGGCACGTCCTATTGGTCAAGGCGGATGTCCGTCAGCGCAGAGACCAGGACGCCCGAGGCAGCTGAGCAGCGGCGCGGAGAGGCGCGGTCCCGGGAACTCGAGGCCTGCGGAGAGAGCGCTCCGCTGGTAGGTATCACGTTTGGGATGCGACCGAGTTGTGGTTCCGCGCAGCTTGGGCGCCGGGAAAGTGCTGTGTCCAGACTGGGGCGCAGTCCGAGTGGGAGGGTGACGTGCTCGTGTTTTAATGGGCTTGCAGAGTGGGGGAAGGGAACCGATGATCAGTGGCGATCAATAATGTCTTCTGAGTACATTTATGCCCTGATCAGCACGGTTACTTTCCGGTACAGTCGGAGGTGTCTGCATGTGCTTTATTGTATTATGTGCACGGTATGTAAATAAACATGTTCTGACCGTTCTTCCACTTAAACTTTACACCGGTTGACGTTTATCGAAAGAAACGAGAGGTAAACGGTGCAGATTACCGTTTTATGCAAGACTACAGCTTCTTAGAGCACGAGTGATAACAACGGTCCTAAAGTACATGCATTGGGTGGTTCTTCGGTCGATTAAACATTCACGTTATGAAAAATTTGGACAGTGTTATGATTAAGTGTTAAAGTTCATGTATCATACCATGAAAAACTTTTTAAACCTGTGTGAGTAAACCTAGTTGTGTATTTTTGTTGTGTATCGGTAGGATTTGCCGATTGCTGAGATAACGGTTTATTGTTTTCTCTTTGTTTATTTCCCATCACCAGTATAACTTCATGGTTAATCTTGCAGATGTTTTTCCGGAAAGCTGACAGACATATAGTAAACAGGAAATTGCTTAGATTAGTAGCTTCTTAAGTGAGAATTGTCTGTAAATAAAAACTATGTAACTTTCTTTTTTTAAAGCATTCTTTCAGCGCCTCTTGGAAATGACGGCAATCTCCTCTTCCTGGAATTTTAATTTGCTTCGCTCGGGAAGTTACTCGGTGTGCATTCTTCGTTGCAGGGTGGAGGTGCATTTATCTGAATTATACGGAGCTTGCTGGCCTTTCTAAGTAAGTTGATCAGTCTTAATGATAAAATTTAGGAGGATTGTGCATCCATAGCAGTTTATTTTGTCTTCTTACATTTTCTAAACAGATCCTTTTTGTTGTGTCACCATTCCTTTCTATACTCTCAGTTCGAACTCGCTAACCTTGTTTTCCCCTCTCAGATTTACGGCATTCTCCAGTCCAAATGGCAGGGCGCCCCTTGCGATTTAACGGCCAACCTCAGCCCAGCAAACTGTGCCAGTTCAAACTGGTACTGCTGGGAGAGTCTGCAGTGGGCAAGTCCAGTTTGGTGTTGCGCTTTGTCAAAGGCCAATTTCAGGAGTACCAGGAGAGCACCATTGGAGGTACAGATATGGTCACCACATTACAGATACAGCTTGTGTATATTAACTAGCATTGCAGCCGTAGTGGTCCAGTACTAATGAAAAAAAATAAATAAAAAATTTATAATTATTAATAAAAAGTGCAGAGAATGCCATGGGAGGGAAGCACCTGAGGAGCGTAGTCACTTCCTTTGTAGATGTAGAGTGAAACATCTTCCACTTATCACCAGCGAACCAAGGGCTGGTAATTATGGGTTATTTTCACTGTCTATTACCATGTTACATGTAGTCATCAAAGCTTTCACTTGCTGAATTTTTCGTTTCTCTTTTTGCTTCTTTTGCCGCCCACCCCAGCTGCATTCCTGACTCAGTCTGTGTGCCTGGACAACACCACAGTGAAGTTTGAGATCTGGGACACGGCCGGACAGGAACGCTACCACAGTCTGGCCCCCATGTATTACAGAGGAGCCCAGGCGGCCATTGTGGTGTATGACATCACTAATGCAGTACAGCCACGAAGCCTCGCCCACATTCCATGCTGTAAACTTGCTTTATCATTTATGTAACTATTCTAATATGTGTACGTGTCCCCTGCTGTCACCTCAAGGAGACGTTTGCCCGTGCCAAGACATGGGTGCAAGAACTTCAGAGACAAGCCAGCCCAAACATTGTAATGGTGCTGGCTGGGAACAAGGCTGACCTGTCCGGCAAGAGGGCCGTGGAATATGAGGTACATTCACGTCGGGCCCCTCGTGTGAGGCCCCCACTGACACCTAATGGCCTCAGTCTGACCCCAAATTCCCTTCTGTCAGGGGGCACAGGTCTATGCAGATGACAACAGCCTTCTGTTCATGGAAACTTCTGCAAAGACTGGAATGAATGTCAGTGACCTTTTCCTCGCCATCGGTAAGACTTAAAAAATCAGCTAAACTAGATCGGCCGTCCAGAAATATTAGAATAACATGCAGACTAAACAATGTAATCGTTGCAGTTTCAGCTCTTGCCTAGTCAGCACGTTGGAATAAAGCAGAAATCTTGAATATTACTCTGTTTAGGTTATTCAGCTATTAGTATGAATTAAATTAGTGTGAATGCTCTGTGTGACCTTAATAAACCACAAAACCGAGGTTTTGGAATGTTTGCTACCTTCATTGTCCTGTTCAGTTAGCTTTAATTGTAAGTATTAAAACCCATGCCATAACAAATATGAAGGCCGTATTTGGATATTGCCAAAGTAGGCATTCCAAATAAGGTATGGAATGTAATTTAGGAATCTGGAAGTAGCTTTACAGATTTTCCCTTAATTTGAGTGTCAGTTTGATTATGGGAACTGTCAGAATGGAATATGCCGGCAGCTTTTATTTTACTGAAAAAAACAGAGACTTTTAGACTGTCAATTCACACCTGTTGTGCAAATGGCAGAGTTGCAACACACATAACCATGCTTGCATACAACACCATTGTATCCTGCACTCATGCAAGGCCAGGGCATGCTCAGGGCCCATGAGCATTCAGGTGGCATGTAGAATACTTGTTTCCCTGTGACTTTTGATGCGTAGTAATGTAGTAAGAACCTGCCTGAGAAAATGACAGTAAAGGTATAAACTCTGATTGGTCACCATTACTATGATGGATGCAAACACAGGCAAACATGTTTTACAAGCTGAATTGCAAAAGAATTATGGACAGAAATATACAAGATTAGTCTGTTATATAAGCAGTGATCATGAATTAAACTACAGACTGGTCTCATTTATTGCATGAAGGTTCTACATAAAGATCCTGAAATTGCACTTTTGATGTTGATCTTGAGGTAAACATGTCCTGGTTGCTGTGTCCTTGTTCTCTGCAGCCAAGAAACTGCCAAAAAATGAGCCTCAGAGCAGTGCAGGTGGGGCCACGGGCCAGGGGGTTCGAGCAGGTGTTGATCTGAACCAGCCCAGTCAGGCTGTCAAGGGCCAGTGTTGTGGGAACTGAGAAGAGCAAGCCTTCACGGGAGAAAACGGACAGGTGGACCTCATGTGTCTGGTTTGGTGGCGAGAGCACGTACAACAGGAATAAATATAGGTGTCTCACAACATGCCCCCTACACCAAAGTCTTCTTTTACCTGGCAGAGCTCTGCTGCCCAGCTGGAGTGGAGCTGTCCAGGCACCCTTTGGCACAGGCAACCAGGGAGGGATGTGACAGGGAAGGCTGGGCCACAAAGGAATGAACCCCACCCTGAGCTGTTTGGCGTTGAGGAAACTCGGCATCACCAAGATACACTAAATACTGTTGAAGCCACGTACCTTCTTGGACGTGGACTTCAAACACACTTGGTCTCTCTATAAGCATTTGGTTAAGTGGCCAAGTCGATAAGATTGACAGGAGTTAAGAACTGAAGATGCTTACCTGAGTGGAGCATTTCTTTAACTTGGGTCCATCGAAGCTAGCAATGTCCTTCATAGGACGGCATGCCTGCTTAATGGGCTCCTGTCTGGGGGGTCCTTGCCTTGAATCTCTTGCAGGTTGGACACCTGGGTGCCACTCAAAAGTGGATGTACAGGTTCCACAATAATTTTGGGGCTTTAAAACAGGTGGAAAGGCTCAGTCGATATGCTTTACAATTACAATCACATGGGATGCCATTGGCTATATGAAAACTAAGTGCTTAGTGCCTAAATAAATAATATTTGTACATTACAAGTATAACGTGCTGGAAAAGTGCAAGTATGGTCAATTGAGGACAGAGTTCACAGTAATGAGAGATAATTAAAGTCTTTGACAATCCTGACTGAAGACAGAAACCAAACACAGGTTAGTCATATGGGTGTAGATATGACCAATAAAAGGAATTAATAAAGGCAGAACCTAGACATGTATTTGCACTAAAGCAATTCAACAAAGATTCAACAAGATGCTCAATTCAAAAACATTTTATTTGCTAGCACTGTATTTTAAAAAAAAATTCTAAAAATAAAAGCATAACCAAATTATGTGTGCATGCAGTTTAAACACTGGACTGACTTTCTGTATACATTTTTGAAACTTTAAGGCATTGACTATTGAATCTAAAAGTGTTTGATGTCCCAAAAATAAAACAAAAGTATGATTTGTGTTTATACTTAAATAACCTGCTCTTTATATAACCTGCTTTTCTCCAATAAAGTCATATATTTCTTCTCTATTAACTGCTTTGCCCATGCTTATGAATGTTTAAATGTACTGAATACAACATTAAAATAAAAGCAATACCAAAACCTTAGGTGCCCCGTTTAAAGTTAGTTATCTATGGATTACGTGACAAAAAGATCCTGCCCCTGAATAAACAAGGGTTATAACTTGGGATTGCATGCTTTTCATTGGTGTCTTCAAGCATTTTTATTTTATCCAGTAAAGGCCACAGCAATTGGACACATATTTACAGTAAAATAACCGGATATTAACATTACTGTATTCAGACTAGTATTGGTAAAACATGCAAGAAGTGCTTAAAATATATACCAGAATACATTTCTATGCTGAGAGCAGAAAAAGGAAAACATGGTCGTTTTCAATATGCAAGTAAAGTTAAATATATTTTCATCATTCAGCATGTTTGCATTCCTGTTTGCTCAGTCACACAACCATGCTGCACAGCCAAAATCAGCAGAAGGTTGTTTTACAGCAGAGCGCCAGCGTTCTGGGTGAAGCCCACACACAGAATTGTATGAACTGTAACAGCAATCTTAAAACTCACAACACATCGCTATTCACCAAATTTCAAAATAACAGCAATAAAATATCTGGTTTTACTTACTGAATAGTACAATAAAAATGATAATCTGCATCAACATTTTATTCTTCTGAGGACTAAAAATAAGCACAAGATAAAACGTTCTTCATAAAGTGTTTAAAAATTACAGGGGTCCTCTGTGCTGTAGTCAATGTTGTGCAGTTCATACATTTGTCAATAACGTGCTCTGTGCATCTCATACAGTAGATTAGACTGTTGTGTCTGAAATTAACAAGTTCAATGTAGAGACCTAAAAATAATGCCATTATGAAACCAACAGCTCCTACTGAACCATAAATTCCTTCTGAGCAAAAAGTAAAAAATTGTGAAAGAAAAGCAGAACTCCTGGGCAGTGATCAAAGCTACCCTCCCCCTACACCTACCCTCACCCTAAACCTACCCCACAGAGTCCTGGCACCACAGCATCCAGCCAAACGATGGCCAATTTTAGCCACAATTTACCAGACTAAGTACATGGCTCTGAAAGATTTGACTTAGGAAATTGAAATAAACTCCAATTTGACTTGGAAAACCTCCACATACTATGATCATTTTAATGTAAATTTCTCTTTTTAATAATCTGATTAGGTTTCATTGGAATGTTCTAACCAATAAAGGTAAACGTGCAGATAACCACTAATAAATATATAAATAAAATGTGAAGGATATAGAAAGGCCAATGTATAAAAAAAGAATAAATAGCATCCAGCAATGTCTGAGGAAGCTCTCTTACAACAAATGTGCAGATCCACATGATAACAGGCTGGTTGCCTGAGGTTGTGCATCTAAACTTTGTGAATGGTGCCAGTACTTAATGTGCACTGTAAGTGTTTTTTTCCCTTGCAAAGAACTGTGAACCCAAAAAATGTATATGTGCTGAAAAAGACTTCGTCAGAAGCTGAGAATAGCTATAAAAGTACAGATTTGTTTAGAGAAAAACGTAAGCATTTGCCAAAGATTACAGTTAAACAGCCAAATCGTTTGGAATCGAGACTGTCTGATTCCATTAAAGCTTAGAACTTGTGTATCTCAGGGGAGAACCTTGCCGTCAAGATATGGTACAGTGCTCAGGGTTCTTTAGGCCCTTGGGATCAAGACCAGGCTGTTGGTCTTGAAGGTCCTTAGGAGGGCTGGAAAGAGGATCTGCCTGGCTAACTGCATCGTCCGTCTGCTCCTCAGCAGGATTACTCAGAGATGAGGAGTCCTCATTCGATTCTGCCTGCACCAAAGGTGGGGTAGTATCAAGAATATTCTCCTGTGCTTCACACAGGGCATCACCTGAAAAGGCTTCCTGTAAAATCACACTGTCACACCACTCTGAAGAGTTCACCGTCAGCACCTCTTCATGAGGCATGGCCCCTGGACTGATCTGGGGACGACCAATAATACCACCTTGGGGAGGGCTGGTGTCCAAAGCTAAAGAAGGCAACTGAGCGAAGGCCTTTTGGACTATTCTCTGAAATCTGGCAAGGGGGCTCTCACTGGTCACAGCGCTGTCTGCCGTCTGCTTCTCTTGGTGGTCTTCAGTAACTCCAGTCTGCGGGCCTTCAGATGACTGCTTAAGTACATCCCTGAATGGAGGGGTATGTGAACCTTCTTCATTGGCAGATTGCTCTGATGAAGGAAGAGCACCATCTGGAGTGGTCTTTGAAGACCTCTTCACTGGAGATTCCACTGTCGCTTGTGTAGATCCCAGGCCAAACGGGCTGCTGTCTTGCTCTACAATCACCACTGCATTTCCTCTACTATCCGTCACACCTGGTGTGGCCTGATTCATCTGCAGAGAGATTTCAATTCATGTCAGCTAAAAACTAAACTAATTATGTAGCAGAGTACAAATTCTCAATATACAACAAATCCATAAAAATGTCCCCAAATAAACAAATATATTACTTAACAGTTGCCTAAAACTATATATTAGACACATAAAATTTCAGGGTCATGAAAAACATTAATTTTTTTGTGGTTTTACATAGATAAGTATGAGGGGCTCCTGATATTGTCACAAACTACACTTAATCAAACAACTCAAATACTGATTACATCAATAAAATTTCACCAAAATAAACCCGAGATAAGGGGATTCATGGCAAGACTTAAGTGTAAAGTGATTACAATGTGCTTTTGTTTGTACACTGGCTTGCATCTACCATTTTCCCACCCTCACCGCTCTCAGGCTCTCCAGCTCTTGCATGAGAGCATTCACAGTATCCTCCAGTTTCTTTCTGGTCTGCCTCTCTCGCTCCAGCTCCTGAAACAGAACATACTACACACTCAAAGCAATTCGTTTCCTGCATGCCAGTGGTGTCAGTGATCAATGTTTTGCCTACAAGGTAGCCATAGATTAAATGAGGGTAGAATTATTGTGCTCCAGCAGTCATCGATTGGTCCATCCCACTTCTTATTGGTTACTTTATGGATTTGTGGCGGGTGACCCGCGTGATGACTGATATTGAACGTAATCTCACTCATCACATGCGTTAAAGCAAAGCTAGACGTTGCTTTTGCTGCCTGAAGGTGCACACACGCCGTACCGCACTGGTGTCTCCAGTTTCCCTTTGTGCCTCGGCCAGCATCTCCTCCGCCCTCTCGAGGGCGTCCTGCAGACAGTCCACCTGAAACACCAGCGCCTCCCGCTGGAGCTCCAGGCTGCGCAGCTCCTGCAGAGTGTCACTGTAGCACGCCTGGAGGTCCAGCTTCAGTAGAACAACCACACGTACGGACTTTCAAGACTACACAAATATATTTCATATGCTGACATTCACACACATGTAATATTACACTGCAACGTGGTTTGTTTTTATTACTCATCACCAAATGGAGAAATGGAGGAATAACAGTAAGCTATAACTGTCTCAGTGAACACTTTTCTTCTTAGTTCACATATGAGGTAAGGAGCATGCACTGATTGCAGCGCTCAAGGAGCATGCACTGATTACAGTGTATTTCCGCAACCACCACATGACAAATCACCTCAGGGATGAGAACCTGAGTGCAGCCATGTGACAGGTGATACCTCGGCACCACACTAGTCTGAATCATGGATCAGTGCAAGTTTTTTTTCTGCGGTTGTAGTGACAATCCTGACACCAATCCCCAAGTTTATCCCCTGTAAAATGGAGGACCTCCTTATAGGGCTGGATGTAGATCAATGTCATATCCAGGACAAAGTAATTGCAGGTTAAATGGCAAGGCCTTGCTCAAGGGCCCAACGGAGTAGGATTACTCTGGGCATTCATGGGATTTGAACCAGCAACCTTCCGAGTGCTGGCACAGATCCCTAGCCTCAGAGCCACCACTTCAGCAATTCACATATGGACGTCTTACTACAGAAAACACAAACAAGCCAGGTGTTATTTGGCATTTTAGAGTTGATCATGTTAAAAAGAACAAAAAATTACAACACTGATTTCACAGAGCATTACTTCACAGGCAACGTTCCGTTTTTGACTAAAAAAAAAAAGGTTACTTCTCCTTATCTTAGAAAATAAAAATGTCTGACTGACAATAACTATTGACCAAATTTCTAATGGCAGCAGAAGCTACCACAACAATATCACAAGGGTAAAACTGTATATATCTATAAATTGGTATTAGCTTTTATACTCTACTGCCACACTGTTCTTTGCAGACAGAGAACAAAAGGACTGCATTGAAAGTGATATTCAAAGGCTGGTTTAAGAAACATATTTTGTTGATAAACAGAAGGAACTTAAAATATACTGACAAAATACTTATTCCCCCAAATTACAATCACAATTGCTAATTTTAAACTCAAAATGAACAAAGCTAACAATTTATAAGCAATCCTTACCATCTCAGGAAGTCTCATAATCAGGTCCTCTTCACTCTAATATTGGAGACATAAAAGGCAGTACTGCAGACCCTCCACTAGTAAGATAAAAGATTTTTTAAATCCTTTAGGCGCTGAAATCCTTATATCCTCATACTGCGTGGTTTACCTGGCTTTCACTTTTATCCAGCTTCTTGACAGAGCTTGTTCTACTGTCCGCTCGCAGCAGTCGCCTGGCTGAACCTTCAGCCTGACCGTAACAAGTCACACACACAGTTACACACAATACTCAGGATGACAGCAAACATCACTGATCAGATTGCAAAGGCCCCATTCCACAGGGCCAATCGAAGTCAGCATAGGTAAATATGGATTACTACATCTCACTTGAACATTAACAGACATGGGTCATAAGTTACGCCACCTTCCTCCCTCCACATGGTCCTACTGTGAGCAGGACTGAACTAACACTGCAACTTGTGAAAATACCTACATCCTGAAGATGCAACCATGACTATAAATACAGTTAATCCACTTGACAAAACAAGATTCAGCAGATTGTTGTCCAGGCAGCCGGACTGGTTTTGCTCTGATCACCGAGATGTGTATGCTCTTCTTGCCTTCTGGCAAGAGCAATAACAATCTCAAGTATGATAAAACAATGTAGAAACTTTAACGGCTCACTTATGTTTGTAAACATGTGTTCCTTGATACTCAGATTGCACTGGATCGCTAACTCAATAAGCAGCTCCGCGCTCTTCGTTTACTGGCGACGTTGATACGTCAGACCTCGTGAGATCTGCGTCTGCAAGACAAGCTTCAGCATGACTTTTTGTCGGAATTGGCACAAAGCTGAGAAATGCGTTTATTCAGCCGCACATTATACTTTCCGTGTAATTTACTTTAAACTACATAGTAATGTAATACGCATCTTAAATACGCTAAAGGGAAATACCTCTAAAGAACATAATTCAACAAAGAAATTAGGTAATATTGATTCCGTATATCTACATCGACTTAATACATATCTTATTTCTTGTTTTTATTGGCTCGAGGTGTCTTAGAAAACGACTGAGCACACCCTGCTGTTCCCATGACTGCCAGCTAGGTAAGCAGCTGTAAACATAATAAAAATGAATCATCCGCCAGGACGTGATCTGTAAAGATCCATGGATCTACTAACAAAAAGTTGAAATTCATACCAACACCGACTAGTTGCAAAGCATTTCGCAACTGAAGAGAACATCGATTATATTATTTATTATTCTGGAGAAGCCAAACCTGACAGATTTAACTTGGCTCGCTTTTAACGAAAGCGAAGGTTTTGTTTTCTCTTACTGGAAATTTAACGCGAAAGGTTTATAAAGACGTATCTGGATTTTTAACATAAATGAACCCGTAAATATACCAATATGGACTGAGCTATCTCCGTGAACTGACTGCATGTTCAATAGATTCTAGGCGCTGATAAATCAAGAGATATACCAAGCGTAAATAAACGATTAGTTTTGAGGAAGTTGGACAATGGGTTAAAAACAGCAGTCAAGTAATCTCTCATCGGTTATCCTATATGTAGAGTATTGATATCTTATACAAACAGGCGCTAAAACTAAGGAAAACCTCACAAAAGTTTAAGTCAAACCAGTTCATATTGTAGTAGGTGCGCAAAGCGATGAATGTAACACTGAAAAGCGCCTCACCTCCTTGATTATGTGCCGGAGCGAATCGTCCTCACTCATTCCCCGGGAGAGCGTTCGCGTCCTCGGCGTGCTCAGTCTGTCCAGGGCGCAGGACTGCATTGTGATATGGGCCCCAAAGCTGTAACTACTAAAAGTTTGAGCGTGACTGCACTTCCAGACGCTGGTCTATCACTGCTTTTCAGTTTGCCGTGGGTGAAGGACTGAAACGCAGTTTCGCCCGGATAGTGGGAGGTAACCAAATGTGAATATCTGAATGGGCGTAGCGTTAGGTTACTTGCTTCAGACTGACAAAAGGTCTTTTTTTCCGCAATGCCAATATGCAATCCCCTCCATTTTGTCAAATATTGACGACTTCTGCTATATTTAACTTATTCTTAACCGATACAAAAATAAAATTCTACATTCACACAACTGAAAGCGCAAAAGAGGAAATCAATGCTGTCCGACATTAATACGTATAAAAAATGTTTATTTGGAAAACGTTAGCATATGTAAAACGCAAGTTTTGTCCATGTATCTTTAGCTAAAACATTTTAATTACAACCTGCCTTATTTCAATTTTATTATTGTAATTAGAAATGGACAATTTAGTACGATTCATTTGTTAGATGTTTAGTGCTTGTAAATATCAAATAGGCCTACTGAAAAACAATCTTCTCCTGCTTCCATTTAAGCAGGTAGGTACCTTTACCATTGAAACTTGATGCTCTGATAATAGACTTAAGTTATTTTGTTTACAACTGCCGACAGCCTCATAATTTTCTATATTTACATTTTTGAAAATGAAACGTCACCAGGGCGAATCAAGGCAAATACAGACACTCTTTGTTACTGTATTGTCATGATAAATAGTCAAATTTGTATCAAAAGACAATTTACATTTTTAACTATTCTGAACATAATTAGACGATCCACATAAAATTATTTAAAACATGGTTACTGGTATGTACAAAAAGTCTAATTCTGTTGGAAATGCATTTAAAAAAAACTGAACAAAAGAACTAAAAATAACTGGGTAAATAACAGATTTTTCATTACGCAAGGTCATCATACTGTTGTCTAGTGATAAATTGCAAACATTTGCTGACAATGACTTAACATAAACAGGAATTGTCTTAAATGCAGGGAGAGGTTCTGCATGCAGTGGAAGGTCCCTGGTTTTCCTTGACCTGCCAGGATACTAGTTCTTCCTGAGGGGGGGAGGGGGGGCTCTTCAGAGGTGCTTAGACATTAGACATAAGAGAGAGTCTCTAGGGTGCCCTAGCGGCCATTAGCTTGGCTTACTGTCTCTGCACATGTTCCTGATGTCAGCTTTGTTCACATTGGACTGTTAAAGGTGTCTAACCTCAGCTCTCAATGGCCACTATGACCTACAGGTAGGATTTCATGGGTATGAGGTTTGATACTTGGATGATGATTTTCAGATCATTGTCGTCTCTTTCTGGTTCACACTGCCCTTTTATCATTTGCGCCAGCCACATCAGTGGGGAATAGTCTGCAAACACACGTCATGCTCTGTATATAGACCAGATCTTGTGATTTTAAGTAAGATGAAAGGAAATTTATGATAAACGGGTGTGAGGTTATGTGACGCAAAGACAGATGACCTAAGTCTTTTTCTGATCAGTTCCGCCTTAGACATGGGAAGTTGGGTCCAATTTACAGAACCGATTCTATTGTTCTAACGTTCAACTCAAGGAATTGTTTGAATGGGGGGGAGTACATGCCCTGTTTTTCAATTACTACACTGAAATGGCATATTTATTGAAATCTTATTTTTATTAAAGTGTTGGTCATCTGTGAATAGCCTATATACTGATCACTTAATGTCTAATTCAAATGAAAATAGCTGTAACAAGCTTTAGCGTTTCACATTAACACATTAACAGTCAGCCAAACCAGCTGGGGTACTCATTTTGGTATTTTGGGGTGGGACTTGAAATGCTTTCTTTGTGGATTGGTTATCCAAATAGTTTGCTGTGGCCTATCAAATCCTTGAATAAATGGAGTGAGAGTTTGCTTAGCATTGCCAGCAGTAAGTCAGACTCCACCAGGGCTGCCCTTTGTCATCGATTCTGTTCATAACTTTTATGGATAGAATTTCTAGGCATAGCTAAGGGCAAGAGGGGGTCCTTTTCGGGTCCTCAGGATTGCATCTTTGTTTTTTTTTTTGTAGATGGTGTGGTCCTGTTGGCATTGTCAGGCTGTGACCTGCAGCATGCACTGGGGCAGTTTGCAGCTGAGTGCAAGGCAGCCAGGATAAGGATCCGCATGTCCAGTCAGAGGCCATGGTTCTTGACTGGGAAAGGGTAGATTGTCCTCTCCTCGTAAGCAATGAGTTGCTGTGTCAAGTAGAGGTATTTAAGTATCTTGGGGACTTGTTCCCAAGTGAGGGAAGAAGGGAGTGGGAGATTGACAGAGGGATTGGTGCAGCGTTAGCAGTTATGTGGATGCGCTTACCATTCTGTTGTGGTGAAGATGGAGCCAAGAAGGAAGGCAATGCTTTTGATTTACTAGTCAATCTACATTCCTACCCTCATGAATGGTCAACAGCTTTGGGCAGTGACTGAAAGAATATAACTGCAGATACAAATGCCAGAAATGAGTTTCCACTGCAGGGTGTCTGGGCTCAGCCTTAGTGATAGGTAGGAGGAGCTTGGACATTCAGGAGGGGCTCAAAATAGAGCAACTGCTCCACTGCATGGAAAAGATCCAGTTGATGTGGTTCCTGTATCTATCCAGGATGTCTCCTGGACGACTCCTTGGAGAGGTATTTCTGATACGTCTAACCGGGACGAGGCCCCGTGGCAGATGGACTACCGGGTCCTGAATTCCATTACTCAGAAGCGCCATGAGCTGCTGCCTTTGATCCCATCAGCCCTAGAACAGCTCCATGAGGTGCGTATCTTTACCAAGCTGGACCTCCACAATGCCTATAATATGATGCGCATCCAGGCCAGGGATGAGTGGAAGATGGCCTTAATCATGGCAAGGCTATGGCATCAGTATGAATATCTTGTGATGCCTTATGGGTTGGCCAGCAGCCATTCCATTTTTCTGGGCCTCATGAGCAGGATCCTGGTTGATATGCTAAACTGGTTCACCATCGTGTATATCAACAGTATCCTCATCTACTCTACTTCCACTGACTAACGCATGGGACACACCTGATGAGTGACAGGTGCTCCAGCACCTCCGGGACCAACACCTGTCTGTCAAAGGCAAAAAGTGTGAGTTCCACTAGTCTGTCCTCACGTTCCTAGGGTACCAGATTCAACCAGTAGGGATGGATGAGGAGAAGGTGAAAACTGGGATTGACCCTGGCCCTGGACTATGAAGGAGCTCCAGAACCTTGCATTTCCCAGCTTCTACCAGTGTTCATCCGGAGATTCTGCTTCGTCATGACCCCACTCACCACCCTGATGAAAGTCACTCTGCTAGATCCCTGAAGCTATGGAAGCTCTCCAGTACCTCAAGGAGGTGCCCATCCTCCAGCAGCCTGACCTGTTGACCCCCTTTGTTATGGAGGTGGACACCTTGGAGGTCGGGGTCTGTGCCGTCCTGTCACAGTGATAGAGAGAGACAGGAAGGATGCACTCTTGTGCCTACTTCTCATGGAAGTAGAGAAGTTTGTACTTTCCTGCTCGGTCTGCACCCATCACAGGGACAGCAATCAGAAGCCTGCCAGCCTACTCCAGCTGCTTACCATGCCAGACCATTCCTGGTTGCAGCTGGCCATTGACTTCATCACTGGCCTTCCCCCTTCCCAGCGCAACATTGTCATCCTCACAGTGGTAGACTGCTTGTCATGGATGTGCTGGCTGGTCCCCCCTCTCCATGCTACAAATCACTTCTGAGCTGGCCAACCTCCCCCTGACCTTGATGATCTGGTACTATAGTGTACCTGAGGACATTGTGTCAGACAGGGGGTCACAGTTTGCCACAGTTTGTCCAGCCAGCAAAGCTGGCTCTCCATCAGGAACTTCCACCTCCTTGGCTGTTGTAAGTTGTCCCCTAAGTACATTAGCCCATGCCACATTTTTCACCAGGTCAGGCTCATGACCTTCTGCCTGCAACTGACCTGTATCTACCGGATCTCGCTGTCATTACACGTGTCCCTCCTGAAACCAGTTAGATACGGCGTGGCCCACTTCCCAGAGGATATCGAGGGACCTTTGCCCCCAGTTCTGTTTGACAAGGGTGAAGGCTTCGCGATCCAGACTCCTTGCATCAGTGGGGTAAGCTGCAGTAGCTGGTGGAATTAGGCGACGTTGATCCAGAGGAGCAGACCTGGGTACCTGTAGCAGACATCCTCGACCCGTTGCTGGTAGTCCAGTTCCACCTTGAAAAGCCAACCCCTCAGCACCTTCTTCAGCCTCCAGAAGGTGGCTGTCAGATGGGGGTTGAGCCCTCCCTTCTGAGTACACTAAACCATCATGCCTGAGTAGCAACACCTGTCGCTCACCTTTAAAACCCTAGGCTGCCTTGCACGCATTGATTGACGCATACTGAGTGTGTTTACTTTGTTGCCTGTCTGTCCCCGACACATCCTGCCAGCCATGCTCTCATCCTGTCCCGATTCCCCGGCCTCCCCCAGTGAGCCCCCCGTGTAGGACTGACCCCTCTGGCTCTTGGCCATCTCACTCTGTGACCACAACCACAATCCTGGCTAATTCCAGTCCTGTTCACAGCTGGGTGCCTCCTGTGATATCTGTTTTGTGACACAATCATATTTGACTGATTTGAATATTACATCTTTTGAGACAATTTTAATGATTTTATATTTTCAGTCATTTTCAAGATTGTTATTTTCTGAAGAAATCTTATAATGGTCCAGTAAATAGTGTATAACACATTTTGCTGCTACTGTGTCAGTGATTAACAAGAAAAGAAAAGAAACAGTAACAGTGATATTAAAAACAGAAATACAATAAACTAGACAAAAGGAGGAGAGTACAGGACATAAATAATTCCTAAAATAAATTATGAGATATACAGAATGCGGATTGTACCTAAGAAGTTGTGATATTGCAAAAAACATATTTCCATAGGAAAGCCTGCTTTACTAGTACACAGTATTCAGGAGTCAAATTCTCAAAAGATGCTTATGCTGTCCATTTATTTTTGAGTGTGTATCTACCATGCAATAAACGATTTTCCAGCACACAATGCTATTTGTTTTGTAGATTGGACAGATTTTTTTTTACAATTACTGTTTGCCAGGTGGTGGCAGTAGTGAGTGAGTTTTTCTTTTCTTTCTTTCAATCAAGGCTTTGGGTTTAGATTATTAGTGATATTGATAACAGGCTTGTCATATCCATGGCTTACTCACAGAGTTTGGGTATATACCATGTAAAACGAATAATTTCATACTTGTTAAGTGGATTGTAACTGACTGAGACTCATCACAAACATATCCCAACCTTATGGATGGATGGAAGTTACTGTGGAGTTTTTACCTCAAACTTGATTCTACTGTAAGAGCATGTTAATGCTGAGTAATGAGTAGATTGATTCTACAGTCAAATAATCTCTTGGTTACACTGAGAAATTTTATATGAAGCATTGTCTTACTTCCCTTTCCTCACAAATCCATGTGAAATCTCTGTTACAAATATTTTTTATGTTTGGGTGAAGCCGGCATATAGTGTTCTGTAAATTAGACCATAGTTACCCTGTCTGTCTGATGTTATACTCACTTAGTAGATGCTCACACTAATGGATGTGGTCTGAGATGGAAAGTGTCATATATTAAGTACATCAGCATCTAACTGCAGTGCAACGAGCCAAATGGAATTTACATTCTTAATCATTTATCACTAGTGATAGGAAAATAGCCAGCTACAGAGAGAGAAACTGAGGCATTTGGGTCATTAATGGCCTATGACACTTATCACAATTGCTTGTTTTAAGCTACTTGAAAAAGATATTCAAATGTACTCACCCATGTGTCATTTGAAAATGTAACCCAAATATTGTAGCTTAGTGTTTTATATTAACATGTTGCTTACAATAATGAAAAATGTGCTTCCCTTAAAGTACAAGTTAATACGTTATAAGGATAAGTTATAAATATATTATCCATATGATTAGAGTCTGAGCCAATTTTAAAGGAGCAGCGCCACCTTTTGAATCTGGACTGCAGCTGGTCTGGTTGCCACCCTGGGTACAGTGTCCCTGCAAAGCTAAACCAGCGTGGGGGCTGCTCTAAGACAACCTGCCTTAAAACAATGCAGTCATTGGCATTCACTAGGAGTGATGTACACATTGGCATCCTGCATTTTATGAATCTGCTGCAGAGATCTCTAATATAAAATTCCCCCCATTTGGTAGCAGCACAGAGAGCCAACGGCCGAATTAACTTAAAGACATTCTTTCTTTGCTATTGAATACCTCATCTCCCTGGGAAACAACTTACAGCTCAGGAAGTGAAAAGGCTTCCTTATCTCCCTACTTTCTCTCCCTGCAGCAGAGTAACTCCATGGTTCACCAATGAACTGCAATTCTGAAAAAGCAAATTCTTGGTGAAGTGTGGACTCTTTCTTCAGATCCCCGAAAGCTCTTGGCACAAAAGTTGGTGGAGCCGCCCTAGTGGAGAAATTCAAAATTAATTTTCTATATCTCCAAATGATTCTGGAAAAACATGAAGGGTGAAACTGAATTACTTCTACCCTTCACACCCAGTTGTTGGCTACATAATCTTCAGAGGAGGATAGAACCTTTTTGGATTCATAGGAGGGTAACTGATCAGTTGTTCATATCTATGGGATACCTATGGCATTTTATAGAATTTCAAACCCATTACACAAAATATAATTTTAATTGCATAGGGTATGTAAAATAAATGCAAGATATGTACACATAAGCATACTTAAATTATAATTTTATAATTATAATTATAATAGACCAGTACATGCGTTACTCTTTTTACTTAAAATGTACGTATTGCAAAATACAAAATATTTGGTCGCAGTGTATTCCACTTGATGTTTCACATAAATACTTGAATCCGGTAAGTCACTGGCACGCCATTTTAGTGACCCCACTTTCACCAGGACCTTTTAGGAACGTATATTTTCATTTGCATGTCTTTTCCAACGCTATGGACAAAGTCAGACTGATAATTCATCACAAGCGTACAGGGCCTGTAAATTGTAACGACTGAAACAATAACAACCAGGAAAGTATTAACACATAACTATAACATTAACAATGCTATAAACGCCAGCTAAGACGCTTCAGCGAGTTATGTGAAAAATATTTCCTTTCTCCTCATTGCTATTGGTATTTCAAATTATTTTGCAGAGGAACTTTCTTTAAACATCCTGCTAAGGAATAAGGAACGTATTGCATAATGCTTTCTAAGGGAAAGAGAATGAGATTATTGTCTTTTCAGTCCAGATACAGACGTTTATTAAGAATTTAATAATACGATACTTTAATAAGATGCAAGAAGTGAAACCCCTAAACGAGAAAGAAAAATCAATTAGATCTTAATCAATCAGAAAACGATGAAATGGTTACGTAAGAAAGCGACATGGTACAGTTAGCAGTTCACCCATTTTACCAAGATAAACTAATAATAATTTCATCAGGGATTTTAAAAATCCACAGATCTTAAAGGCTAATGCTACATTACAGTTCTCTCATAGCAGTTGCCGCCATGTTGCCTGTTTAATACGGTGGGCGTCACCCTTCAGTTCTTATATAATTTTATGACAGAAGCACGTGGTTCGAAGTCACTGAGTTCAAACTTTTAACTCACTTATCACGATCTGTCACAGCGACCTACATGGGAAATGAATGCAACGCAATGAAGTAGATTTACAAATATACATGTAAGGAATTTGTACGTTTTTGATGTATAATGTTGAATGACCCGCAAGTTTGCTTTATGATAATGACGAATGTAAGGGCGACAAAATATGCCACAGTGTCGCGTGCTCAGGGATTTTAGGTGAACCTCTGACTATGAAAACGGTTTGTGTGGGACTTACAAGTATCTTTTGACATTATGGTTGCTGTAATACAGAGCTACGAGTTGAAAGGCATGTTCTACTTCACATTTTAAAGCTGACCCAACGTGTGTGTGTCCTGAGCTGTTAGAAGACTTATGTTCGCTTTCGCTAATTTATGAAATTTACAAATTAAACCATAATTTATAATAAATGATTGCATCACTTTGCATGTAGGCACTGACGCGCAGTGACTAATACTACTAGTTTACAGATGCTTTAATGGCTGTTTTCAATGGTTGAAAATATTTCATACAAATGATTTTATATATGTGGACACAATATTCAAACATAGTCTTTAACAGTTTATTGAAATTGGTATTCTAAAATAAAAAAATAATATTGATTGTCAACACCAGTATAGCAGTGTATATCTTCTCCGATCTGAACAAATAACTTTTAGTTGTTATTAATGTCTTTAAAAAATTATGCTGACATAGCCAATAGAAATCCTTAAAAATAAAGGCCTGTACTATTAGAACATTCATTATTTATGACTTGGCTGACTTCACTATTTATTATTTATACTGTACAGTGAATATAACTGCTGAAAAAAAGAAAGAAGAATGTATGCATGTGTTATGGTTTCTATAGTGCAGGCTGTTAACTTTTGACATAAGAAAGTTAATTCAGTTAGATCAGTGAGCACCATAATTAAGATTACAATTGACTTGGTTGATTCCACATAGAAATTCTGCTGCATAGACCAGTAAGAATGCAGCATACAAACAAACTTTCATATAGTGCAAAGACAGACACACTGAGCAATGTGCTTAAAAGAAATTTTGAAAATACACAGTATATACTATTAGACTATCTGGAAAACAGGCTATATTAGTATTATAGAAATAAATGTTTACAGATAATAATAATAAATTAGTTATGGTAATACAGATAGCACCAGATTTGTATTATTATAACAAATTTGGCTTGCTTCTTAATACATTAATTACATAGGCCTACTATAATTGTTATAACCAAGGTTTCAGTGATATAATATCTATTTGCATTCATTTTTGCTGATATTCTACAGTCAATTATTCACTGATTATTTTCTTTCTGATTAAGGAATTAATGTCCTTTATGTAGACTGTTCAATCTTCACGTGGAGTTATGGTCAGAATTTGGAGACCTTCTAGTCTTTAAGTGTGAAGATCTCACTCCACTTAGCACATTGACCAAGACAGAGGGTGGGGGTTTGTACCTTCTGTCAGTCCTACTCAGATTTTCTAATTTTGCTTTGTAAAGGAATTTGAATACTTGGCATACGCCCCTGGGATTGCTACCAGAAAAGAATATGTTTGGATGTACAAAACTGAGAATTTGATGTTTATATTTTATTTCTATGTCTGGCTAATGAAATGGGAAAAATACCAGGCAGTTAGTTAAACACAGAAGCCACACGAAATGACACAAGTACCCCGGGGCCTATCAAAATCACATTTTTGCAGTCAGCAACTATGAGTAGTAACCACATGGAACTGTGTCTGATTACAATCCTTTATGTAGAGTTACACCTAACATAAGTAGGAAGTTATAAATTATATACCTCAAACTTGAAAACAAAGACTAAGGTTAATCAATAACATTGGCAGTAGTGCCAGAAAAATCCTTTTTGTCCTGATGTTTATTTATAACTTAAGAGTTCAAAGTCCAACGGATTCTTTCTGCGGGAGACATATTTGCCCCTCTCAGGTTCTGAACAATTCCTGTGCAATCCTGTTAAACAGTCACTAATTAGCAGAAAGAGACGTTCAAATATATGTGGCTCCCCTTTAAAAATGGCTGCGTGCTTCACAACATAGCGACTCATGTAGGTGGATATCATGCGGAAAACAATTTTGAAGAACAAACTTCCCTAACATACTTTTTCAATTACATTTATTATTATTATTTCGTTTTACCGAAATTATAAAAATGAAGAATTCTCAAAATGGTAAGAAGGTATTTATGTTTAAACGTGTTAATATTCGCCGTTTCCATAGAAGATGAAACCAGATTTTTGGAGTTCAAAATTTTAATATTTTTTTTCCACAATGTTTTATGCATATCTGCTGTGTGCTGTGTTTATTCTCTTTGTAATATACCTGTTCCTGAATTTTATATTGTATTCATTAATGATGATTGTGCATGTCCTAGATGCTTTGTATTTATGTTGTAACCAATTAAATTATTATTATGATAATTTTACGGGAACAGAACTCCGGAACCGTTTTCTTTTCCTTAATGTGTATGATCTGTACCATGTGAACAATAGCGCCACCTGATGTACTTAGTTAGATCTGCAAATAGACAGGATCTGAGTATAGTGTAAAATATTAATCACACAATATGTTTCTTATGGAACATAATAATACTAATAGTAACAACAACAATAATAAATCCATTAATCATCAGTTTTAAACTAGTATTGTAACTTGATCCAAAACAAGGAAATTGATCAAAGTACTCGCCCATTACATCTCTGTGAGAAACAGTACATAAACTCGTAGTTTACGTATGCGTAGCTTCTTTACTCACAGTTTCATATAGAAGCAATTTACCGATAAACGTAACTTCTGTACCCTACATACCAAATAAATGGATGACGCAAAATGCAGCATTGTAAAAATAAATTCTATTGAATTGCATTCGAACACGGTATAATACAGATACCAGCTGAACTGAGCTTTACATATCATTTGATATCATACTCTAATTTTGAAACTCTAATTTGTTTTTTTAAATACTGTGGCTACAAATTAAAGTGTTAGTATGGTTTGTCTTATCAATTTAAAACTTGGTGAAGTAACAGGTTGAGAGAGACTCACACACTGGTCCAGATGCCATAAATGTAGACATACTACAATTCAACGTCTTATATTACCAAAATCATTTTAGTATATTTTACAATTTTATACATTTGTGCCGTTTTTGTTGCCTATATGGGAAGTGAAATATCAGTATTAGTTTATGGATTTTTATATTGCAATGCATAAAAAACATCGAGCAAACTCGTTCAGTCTCTCCGCATATACTCCCTCCCTCTCGCTCTTGACTTGGTGACAGACCCGAGAGCCTTTTGTGCTTCCTCAGCCAATAGAGACGAATTACGACACTGAGCAGCTGTGATATATAAACGGCCCTTTTTAGACGTGCTTGCACACTTTTCATTCACTCATCTTAATATATGAACGTTGTGGATTTCATTATTCCATGTTGGTACAACCAAAACAAGCCAATTCAATTCTGAGACTGAAGAATTTGATTTCGAGTGATTTGAGGAGATAAACGCTGGAGCGCGTACTAATAACATCTACTTCTGCACTAAAACGTAAGGCATCATTCATGAAAGTAATTAAACTGGAATTGCCGCAGATCACCGGTATCTTTATGAGGAGAAAATAAATACGGTGGAGCAAGGCATTAGGAGAAGAAAACGGGAGGACACAAGGAAGACCGACACCAGCCATTCAACATCATGCCTAAATATAACTTTTTGTTGTGTTTGATGGTCCTCATCTCTTTGGGACTATCCGGGAGTGACGAGCCTCACCTATTCTTTCCACCAGCAAGCGAGATACCCACAGAAGCCGGTTTGTCACTAATAGAGGTAGATGAAACGGGTGCGCATGAGTGCTCGGCATGCGTTTGGCGAGAACAGAGCAAGGTTCTGAGGCTGGAGACGATCAAATCACAGATTCTCAGCAAGCTGCGGCTCAAGCAGGCGCCTAACATAAGCCGTGAGGTGGTGAACCAGCTGCTCCCTAAAGCGCCGCCGCTGCAGCAGCTCCTGGACCATCATGACTTCCAGGGAGACGCTTCCTCACAGGATGAATTCATGGAAGAAGATGAGTATCACGCAACTACTGAGTCGGTTATAACAATGGCTTCGGAGCGTGAGTACTGTAACTTACTTAAATAGTTTATTATGTGCAAGCTGGTGGACATAAATTTGCTAACAATTACTTTATGTTATTTGTATGTAGCGTTGTCGAAAATGTATAATTACAACAATACTTCATAGATTTCAGTCGGGCGAATTTAATAGTATTTATGATTTTAATTTTTTATTAAGATGAATGACAGTCCGCAAAGCCATCTGTTTGCTAGGGCTGTCAAAATAAGAATGGACGGTGTGAACTGTGAACTTGATAAATCAATATTCCAATTAATCAACATCTAAAGGTATATGGCACAATGTATATCAATTTTATGATTGCATTGATTAATTATAGTTAAATAAACTCAGAAGACATTCCCGACAAACGTTACCTATTAAAAATATATACTTGCGTTCCATTAGGCAATTTTCGCTTCTGCTGCACAAAATGGTATCATTTAGTATCTTTAGTGATTATAGCTCCTGTGGCCGACTGACGTTGTGACATGTAGTTCGGTATATGAAGGATGCTCTACGAGGCTCTAGGCAGAGAGAGAAAAGCTCTCCTCTGCTTTAGTGAATACTGACAATTTGTCCACAGCCTAAATATTGTCTTTCCTCTGACAGTGAGCGCTCGTTGGTCTTTAATATCTGTTGTAAGATCTATCGCATCAATACCAGATAGCTACTTTTCAGACAGTTTCACCCGCACTAACATCAATCAATAGTCCCTATTCATAAACCGCTCTTATACAAACGCCGGAATCATTTTTTGAAGGCTAACCATAAACTCCATATTAGCTTTAAAAGAGCATACACCTTTGTCTTCCATTCCTTTTAATTTACTAGTCGGTGACGGAAGTTCGACAATTTGAAGCTTATATAGGTTTCCGATTAGTTTTAAAAACTGTCACTAATTAGGACAGTCGCATTTTGAATAGTGAACCAGTGTCAACATGGGTAACGAGTTCATAAATCAATATCAGTAATTCAGCACTGAGCCTCTGTCGTTTATTCAATTCATCGAAGTAATTATTTGTAGTGTACATTTTCCTGCTATGTTTTACATTATCTTTATTTTAAAGTCGAAAACGGTTATATAATTACATTATAAATACAGAAACAGGTGTTTGAATATAGAAGGAACATATCATGTAAAGCTCCCGGGTCATTTACCGGTTTAAAAACAGTTGCGGGGCTGCAACACTATGTATCTGATATATATTTTTTTAGAAATGTTAGTAGAGCCGACAGCTGTGTTCGATCAGCGCTTTATAAGCGGGCTCTAACCGGATCCCCTGCTGTTCCGCGCACTGAGAAAAAGTGTGTCCGAAAAGCTGCCATTGTTTCCTCATGCAGCAGTCCCTCTCGACAGCACTTGCCTTTTTAAATGCGAAGTTTATAGGCAGAGCTCGTTTTTTTCATTGAGGACACAAAGCCCGAGAAACAGTTGGGGTCGAGGGGAGTGTGTGACCTTTCAGCAGAGAATCGCTGGGGTTCAACAACATTTACACACGTAATGTATTCTGCACAAGGCGGACGAAAAGCCGAGCAAATAATCCGTTTTTTTCCAAGAGTGAACAAAGGTAGGTTTGTGTTCCCTTAACTAACCTCTTCGTCGATTGTTACACAGTCCACGTCGTGCCGGTTCTCAAATGCATAATGAACTTGCGCCGGTTCCACTGCCTTGTGAGATTTCATGACACCCTTAGGCTACATCTCGTTTACAGATGACTGTTCATTGCTAAAGGGGTGGGGGTGGGGGGGGGATTATTATGCTGGCATAAACAGTCATAACTGTAAAAAGAACGCTCCAGTATTCGGTGTTGTACGTAATTTTGAGTAAGCTCAAGGTTGCTATTGAATGATCATTTATAA